>PVHP010004774.1:15145-69405 GCA_004024765.1 Zapus hudsonius | reverse complement strand
TACATGTTTATATTGCTAACCGTGAGAGCAAATGTGTCATGTTTTCTTCCCAATATTCAAATGATAACTTTCAACCCACTTTGGAATTACTTTCTGCTTCCTTCCCACAAACTCTCTATTGGGCAACCAGGACATCAGTACCTTAGTCACACCCAGGAATTCAGTCTTATGACCACATTCACTTGATCTGCCTAATGGCGTTCTAGTTCTTACCTTATTTTCAATTTGTTCTAACCTGTGTGCCACTAACTCTTCCTTGGCTGGATTCTTTCCAAAGAGTTTCACAGGCGCCCAGAGGACTGGCTTGGCTAATTTAACAGGATATTTCATATTGTTTTATCTGGCTTCTTCAGTTACACTGTCCCTTGTGCGTGTGCTCAGAGTGTTCATTCATTTGTTTCTGTATGTATTTTATGCTCCACAAGACACCAATTACACATTAGATTTCTCCATTCTCTTTTTGTCTTTCTTGAATTTCTGGGCTAACTCCCCTTTCATCTGAAGAGTTCCCTGCAGCATTTATTTGATTCTCTTTGGTTTTTTGTTTGTTTTTGTTTTCTTCTTGTAAGCACTTCTTTGACTGCAGGTCTCTAATAACACGTTCTGGTTTTGCTTGTCTAGAACTATGCAGATTTCACTTTGGCATTTGAAGGATATCTTCAGTGGATAAACACTTCAGGTTGGCAAGTTGGCTCCTTCTGCCCCTCCCCACTTGGCATTGTAAAGCTGTCATTGTATCACCTCTGGCTTTTATCTCGCTTTTGAGAAAGTAGCTGTCAGTCTTGATGAGGTTCCTTAAAACAGTTATGTGTCTTTTTTCCCCTCTGTTAAAATTTTGGTTTACAGATATTTTATAATTGTGAGACTGATTGTGGATTTGTGTCTTGCTCTCACTTGGAGCTTGGAATACTTCTCTTCATTTATGGTTATTTTCTTTTTTCAAGCACAAAAATAAAAATTGGCTATATGTCCCATTTCAGAGACATGAGAATCTTCTTTGTACATTGCATAAATTTTAGATAGAAGCACCTCATGCACACTTTTGAATATGCCAGATTTCCCCAGAAGAAAGTGGCTGTCCCATGTTTCTGAGTTATAGCCTAATTTAATGTCTGGGAAGCTGTGTTTATTTAATCTATTTTTTTTTAAGCTTCAGGTTTATCTCTGCCAACTTGTAAATTTTTCTAATATAAGGGAGGTTTTTTTTCTGCTATTCAGAGTGTAGTTTCCTTGTTTATTCTACAAATAATTATTTGGCTCCAATAGTTTCTTGGTTATTTAATTTTTGAGCCTATAATTTTGTACAATAATTTTGTACAAAATGTATTAAATGCGAAAAAATATAAGGCAATTCTCTTCACATACTCGTTACAATTCTTTCCATGTTTTAATTCCTTTAAAAGTATCTTTTTAGCCCTTTTTAAAAGAATCCATTCAATCGGTTCCATATATCATAATCCCATTAGAGCATTATTAAATCAACTAAAATCCATCTTTCACTAGACATTGCTGGATCCTCATTTTAATGCATATGTAGCAGCCATAATGAATTGTCTCTTTGTCAGGGAAATGGTGGTTCTTCATCTGTTGCTGATAAAGACTAAACTGTTTTCTGAAAAGTAAAAGCCATCTGCAGATGCTTTGAAAGTCAATTGACATTTTGTTAATTAGCATTTATTTACAGTAGTTGAATAACAATATCAAACTACAATAAGGAATGAGCACTTAGCAATTAATAAAAAAGCTAGTGACATTATATTTCATCATGTGGCATCTAGTGGAAAACAAATTCAGAAGTATGCAAGGGAAATCACTGAAGTCTGTTTAAGTCTAAAATAAACTGAACAAGGAAATGAGTGTGGCGGGGGTGGGGGACACTAATATGCAGCTCTTGGGTCTTTGAATGGGACAGAGATGGAACTGGGTGACCACATAAGCAAAAGGGAAGGATAAGAGGAAAGAGATGAAATTACTTGCTTATTAATGACTTTTTACCACATACCAAATCATCGCTGGCGTGTTACTAGTTGGCCAAAGCCACATGTCTTAGATGATCAAATTAATATGTTGCATTCAGCTCAGATCTTGAACAATTCTACCATCAACTTCTGGGTCTTAAGCAGGTGAGCAATGAAGGAAAAAATGTCTAATTTTATTAGAAATGCATATAAAACTTAAATATATGGCAGAAATACCCACAGTTTCAATTTCTTGCTTTCTTTCTTCCCTCTCTGTGACTCTTGGGCAGTATGAATATCAAAGCTGAAAGTGATAAAGATACTTTGAAAAAAACATAGCCAGTAATATGATACTAAATTTCCTGTTGCCCTTAAGAGTCCTTATTGATAAATAAATGCATCATAATTCTACTTTAATCCATGGCATAACTTGTCACATCAGTCTTAGCCTCTGTCATTTGCTCCAATGCCACATGCTCATCGACAAAGGAAAAGATAGGCTCTTTTGTTTAAGATTGTTACCAGGGCTGGAGATATGGCTCAGTGGTTAAGGCACTTGCCTCCAGTGCCTAAGGCCCTGGGTTCAATTCCCCAGGACCCACATAAGCCAGACCCACAAGGTGGTGGCCCTGGTGTTCTCTCTCTCTCTCTCTCTCTCTCTGCTTTTCTCAACAAAGGCAACGAAAGCATGGGAGAAACTATGCATCGAAGCCATCTAGCTATTTTGCCATATTTCTACAAGTTTGGCATCATTTTTCTACCCAGCTATGATTACTATTCAGGAAGCAGCATGGGTCATTAGCAATCTGGATGCTGGCCTGATGGCCCAGGGAGGAAGGTATGTCTCGGCCTATCTCCAAGTTCATGTGTAAATTGGGGATATAGAACACTTACAAACAAATACACAGTAAAAGAAAAGTGTAACCTTCTCCAATCTCCAGCTCATCCTAACCACACATAGTATTCATGTATGTAATCGTCATTCAAATCAGGAATTCAACACTTGTTTTCTAACCAGCCTCATGCACTAAAAAGAAAACTTAACAGGAGACTGTAAAGGCCAGTTGCTCAAGGTTCACACTTTATTGAAGCCAAAAATCGTAGCTTTTAAAATGGTGGCTTTCGATTTTTAAGAATTAATCTCACTTCTAACAGATGTGCTCTAAATCTGCCCATTTTCTCACTAGCTCAAGTCCAACAAACTTTCCTTACTATGCATGTGGAATGCTAGTAGATAAAATATTTCGACCATAAAGCATTTCACTCAAAATATGATGAGCTAAAGCACATCAGTTATCCTTAAGGTTTTAGACCAGAAGAATTTTAAGTTAGCCTAAAGTGTGAGACAACAGTAATATACCATCTCATTTGGATCATTGAATCTCTACCTCATGTCAATATTCATATAGTTACCCCTCTACCTCAACTATGGAAAGGTTTAGTTTTATGTTATGGTTAAATTGTATTTAATTTATATCAGCCTTATCTGGGAACTGGTTGCACTGAATTTGCCCACCTTGTTCAGACACACAGAAAACTGGTTACTTGAAAAACAAGATTTTTTTTTTAATTTCAAATTGCTAGCCATTCTCTTTTACATACAAGTATGGAAAGCACTTTAACAAAGTCTGTCTTATTAAATATAATTCAGTTCCTCAACAACTTTTCATATAAGACATTATCATTCCCATTTTATGTATTAGGAATCCAAGCCTTAGAGGGACTAACCAAGTGACAATTAGAAGGCAGCTGATGACAGATCAAAACTCACTCTGATGGTTTTAGTGACCATATTGTCTCTATCCCAGGACAATTTCCTCAAAATCATACAATCAGAATACAGTCAGTATTAAAGTGAAGGATAAAGTCAAGTCTTTATACCTAGGTATGTGATTCAACTTTGAGCTATGCTGTCTTGTTAAAGCTAATGATGACTCCTCAGTCACTTTAAGCATGTGCAGGAAGATATTTGGTCTTATTTCATCTTTGGCTACCTTCAGAAGTACCAGTTTAAAGTAGGATGTCACATGCTGTTGAGCTTTCAAATTCTGAAGTCAAAGTGGAGAGGTAACTCAAAATGATCTCCAGGATTTAATTGGAACTTTCTTATTCCACCATAGGATGATTTCTCTCCCTTCCTCCTCCTTTCTCAACTAAGCAATGTGTGTATTACTGTAAATATTCCTATATATGGAGCTTTGATTGTCAGTATTTCAAACCGAGTGAAAATCAGCCTTTAAATAAAGTACCGTGTGGTAGAGACTGTGGGCTTTGTCACATACCACATTGGCACCAAATTCTTTATGTGGCTTGCTCATGTGGTTGGTATGAATAAGCAACCCTCTTCTCACCCCTGTGTGTGTGTATGGGTATGTGCATTCCACAATATACTTGATTTGAAAGAGTCTCTCTGGTGTGCTGCAGTGCAGTGAATTTAAACTAGCTGGGTCACAAGCTTTGAGATTTTCCTGACTCCACCTCCAATTACAGTAGGTGTATTGGGATTACAGGCACATGCGATTCACCTTGTGTGGGTTCTAGGAACCCAGTTCTGATCATCAAGCTTGCATAGCAAACACTTCTAATCACTGCACCATCTCTCCAGCCTGAGCATTGGTTTCTTGCTAATATTTGCTCCACAGAGCTTTTGATGAACAAGAAAACATTCATGGAATACATGGCAGAGCAAGAATCTTTTTAAAAAATCGTGTGTGCTGTGTGTATGCACAGTATTCGTACATGTGTGTGCTGTGTCCCACAGGACTGGGGTTATAGGTATGCATGACCATGAACAGTGTTCTATGTGGGTGTTGGAAATGGAAGATTCTCATACTTGCAAGTCTAAGTGCTGAGCCATCTCCCCAGCCTCAAGCAAGAACCTTTTCAGCAGATGTTACTCTTCTCTGCATCCTGTGTCATAGTTCATCGAGAGACAGCTTATTTTCCCTGAAATGAGTGGCCAATGTAAAATAAAAATAAAACAATAAAAAATCACTAACCTTAATATTTCAAAACATTCCTGAGACATCTTCCTTTTTTTTTTTTTTGCACTTTTAGAAAATCTTTAAGAATTCAAATTCTAAGAGAAAAAAAAAGAATAATGAAACACTAAATGCCGTTGCATTGTATTGGGTAGTTCAGTAAGAATTTGAAACAATGGAAAGCCTAATGACAAATACTACCCACTTACATTAAAGTTCCTGGTGTTTTTCAAGACATATTATCTCTTTGAAGAATTTTTTCAACCCCAAATCTGCTGTAGAGAATAAGAGTACATAGAGCGTCCCTCTTCTCTTTAGAAAATAAAGAAACATAAATCAGCTTAAGTTTCTTGCCTTTGGAACAGTGTGAATGATCACATCAGAAGTATGTTTTCAAGTTTGTAGTACTCTTAAGAATATGGAATGAGTTAAAAGCTCGAGTTTCAAAGCCAAAGAAAATTATAACCAAACTATCCCCAGAAATAATCATACTGTATACACTGGAAGATCTGTTTCTGTAAAAAAAGGACTTCCAGAATCTTAGAGATGGGAGGATATTGGTCCAAGCCCCCATCTGGATGTTTCTCTACTTTGCATAGTCAAAAGCATGTCCTCAAAAGAGTAATGTCTGTGAGCAATGTGACCCACATTCACTGTAGGATGAGGAGTAAGATGAGAAGTAGCTGAGTGAAAGGGAACCATGAGAGGAAAGGAAGGAATGAACAGAGGGGATAAGGGAGGGAGGAAGCAGAAAAGGAGACGCAAGAAGTTACATAAGCCTTGGATTTTATGTGTGTGTGTTTGTGTGTGTGTGTGTGTGTGTGTGTGTGTGTGTGTGTGTGTGTGTGTGTGTAGCCTGTACTATTTAGATTACATAATTAAATGATCTCAGCAAACCCCTAATAATAATGATGGCAATGCCCTATCAAGAGGTGTGGAAACCAGAGTTCAGTGAATTGTAAAGCCATGTACTTTCTCGCACACTGAAGAAAGAATGGCAGAATTCCTCTGTCACAGGACACAGGGTACAAAAAGGCTGTGTGTGACAGGCAGTCTTACAAATGCTTCCTGCCTTTGACTACAGGGCTGAAAAGAAGAGATCACAGCTATGCCAATGAGCCACATGGACCCTCTCTGTGGCTCTGTGTTAATGTTGGCAAAGTGAATTTCTTCCCTATATATCACACGCAGCAAAGGAAAATGAGGTATTAGGACTTTTAGTGTTTTCCTTTTTGTAAGTTAGGATTCTTACACTAATATTTCCTTCAACCTTCTCTCCAATTGTGGGACATAGCTGGCTGTGGAATCATAGCAGGAAATGACCTGATATTGTTATGAAATGCTGAAAAGGAGAAAAACATCACCTTGACCCAGAGAGTGTTTATGCCTGATGATGTAAGTTTGGATTATTCTGAGTTCAGCTCCTAGAGCAAACTGTGCTATGACTTATTGGGTTAATAACTAATTTCAGGAAAAGGAAGAAGTCTCCTGAAGAGCCCTACGTCTGCAATCTTTAAGCAGGTCTTTGCTGACACATCATCTAAATAAGTTAGAAAACATGGAAGGCTCTCGAATTTATCAGTGTCTCTTGCTTCAAGACACTCAATTCTCTTGTCAGAGCTTTGAGAATAATGTTCTGAGCTTTCATGAAAGCCTTTCTGGAGAATGTTGGGCAAATCACTTCTGCATGCTTCAGTTTCCTCTTCAGCAGAACAAGAGTGGACTGGTCTCTAAGGCACGTACCAGCTGCAGCTCTCTGCCTCTGTGGGTCTCTCAAAAGGCCAGGATTTGGAATACTCAATTCAGTCTGAGTTTTTCTGCCTCACTGCAAATAATTAAACACATATTTTGATCAACTTCACCCAGTAATCTAAACAAGCATCTATAATATGCTAGTAGCTATAGACATTAATTTTCAATATAATCTCTAAAGAAGTATTTATTACTACCTCTGATCTACTGATGAAGAAATTGCACTAGCTGAGTTATTCAATATTGGGAATTCATTGGGGGATGGACTCTATGGAATATTTTCAAAGTTGAGTCACCAAAAAGAAGTGTTAATAAACCCTGTATGTTGGGTACATAACCTTACTTAGTAATACTAAATAAAGAATAAATCTAAGTCTTATTCTTATTTATTTAGTATTACTTCCCTAAGTCTTATTCACCAGAAAATAATTATATTTTCAAAAACATGGATATGAACTTCTTTCCAAGGTAACACAATCCTTACTCTTTCTCTCTGCTGGTGCCTGAGCTTAGCCTCCCACAAACAGAATGGGCTAATTTTGTGGTGTCCTCTGTGGACCCAACACACATTTCTATCCCAGCATCTAAAATACTTTATGAGATATAATCATCTCCTGACTTTGTCCCTTTACCAGATTCTATATCCCCAAGAATCCCTACAATGACTGCTATCTGTACTGGAAAGGAATTGTTTTTAGATGTACAGTTCAACTAGGCCAATAGTGTCTGATATATCATAGGCACATAAAGATATTAAATGAATGAACTATTAACAAATTAGCTTTCACAGCATTGTATACGTTTATATGACAGGCGAATATCTGCACGAGTCTGTCTTCTCTTGTCCGCATTCCACGTCAGCACAGTGAGCTGGCTAAGAAAACACGAATTCTTTTCCTTCCTGTGCCCTCTGCTCTCTAAAGACTTTTGCAAACATGGTTCCTTCTTGTTTGGAAAACTCTCTCATTTCTAGATGACTTTGAACAAACCCATCCTTGATATGATTCCCAACACTTCTGCTTGACCTGTCTCAGCCCCCTGCCATACTGACAGCCAGCTGGATGATTACCGATTACTGTACAGTGTTCATTGACAAGATCATAAACAGGGAAATGGAAATTGTGGCCATCATCTCTTAGGGTATTTCTTGACTGATCAACGTGAGACATTAAATCAGTTATTGGATTTCCAGTCAAGGGGACTATGATAAACCTCTTCCCCATGGATTTCTGTATATTTCCTCTGAGGGCTGCACATGAGCTTGCGTTCCCATCACTGCTTCTTCTTAATTTGTACTGCCACTCTGTTGAGGCTGGCAAGGATTAATGGGAGGTAGTTCCTCACTGTACTGTAGATGTGAATATGGTTTATTGTGGACTGATCCTGTGGATGATCACAGTATTTTAGATGGGAGCCACTTTCCCTCAGAAATCAGAGGCATCTACCCATTGCTGTTAGCATTCATGGTCACTGATGAATTAATTTGGGGTTGATTCTCTAGAAACACCAGATCACTTCCTGGACTCCTGGGGCACTTACCATTCAAGGGGTCCACTGCCTCCTTGGTCTTCAAATTTTTACTATCGCTTAGCTCTTTATTTTTGATGGGGAGGGTTTTGCGGTAGGGTCTCGCTCTAGCCTAGACTGACCTGGAACTTACTCTGTAATCCCAGGCTGGCCTTGAACTCACATCGATCCTCCTACCTCTGCCTCCCAAATGCTGGGATTAAAGGCGTGTGCCACCCCAGCTTGCTTAGCTCTTAATAAAGCTTTGTTTTGGCTTAATTTCTGTGGTTATCTTTCTTCAATTCTTTGAGTAAGATGTCAAGAACCTGAAACAGAGAGAGAGAGAGAGAGAGGAGAGAGAGAGAGAGAGAGGAGGGAGTGAAAGAGAAGAGAGAGAAGAAAGAGAAAGAAGAGAGAGAGAAAGAGAGAGAGAGAGAGAGAGAGAGAGAAAGAGAGAGAGAGAGAGAGAGAGAGAGAGAGAGAGAGAGAGAAACAATTATCAGTACCAAGGTTCCAGAAAGTCAAGGAGACCACATCATGTGTAGCAAGGTTGGATCGCCTTCGAGGAGGTCCTTCAAGGCCATTGTGTAAAGCCGGGAAAGTGAAGCCTAAGTCTCACTGCAGACTCCAGGATATTAAAGATGTCAGGACCATGGGACATCTTCCAAGGAAAACTGCAGGCATAGAGTTGGGCCAGGGCAAGAGAGAGGCTGGATGTGCAGTGTGGGCGGAGCCCGCTAGAGTCCAAAGGATGCAACCACAAGTCCCAATGGATCTGCAGAGCTGATGTTTGCCCTCCTGGGTTCTGGTCTTTCTTTGGTCCAGTCTTTCCCTGCTATCCTCCTAATCCTTCCTTTTGGAATGGGAGTATTTATTCTGCTCCAATGTATGTATACAACTTATATTTAAATCTATTTTATACGGGCTCACAGTGTTGAGTTTCAGAAGAGACTTTGGAATTTGAACCGTACTGTTCAAATGTTAATGGAATGTTAAGCCAATAGGAACTTTTGAAGTTGGACTGAATGCAATTTTCATTCATGAGCCTTTTTTATGGTCACAAATGGAATGTTTGGAATTAAAAGTAATTTGTTTGGGTGTCAATTTCCAAAGGGAGTTCTTGTGATGGTTCATCTTCATTATCAACTTGACTGGATTTACCATAATTTAGGAGATGCACACTTTGGGCATGTCCGTGAGGACATTTCCAGAGAGATATAAATGAGGAGTAATGACCCACCATCTCATGGACTTGGCTGAGGGTGAAGGTTCCAGACGGAATCAAATGAAAACAAATAGAAAGCATGCCGAGCGCCAACCTTCCTCTCTCTTTGCTTCCTGACTAGAGATGCAATGTGTCTAGTGGCCTCATGCTCCCACCACCATGCCTTCCCCACGGTGATAGATTGTCCTGGCCAACTGTGTGCCAAAATAAACGCTTCCCTTAAATTGCTTTGGTCAGTATTTTGTTTCAGCAACAAGAAGAGTAACTAATACCGTTGGTGATTGTTTTATCTACTTCCCTAAAACTTTATAAGCTGTAGGAAGTTATATAAATTAAAAATTAACAGAGTGTTTTGCAGACATCACAGAGAGGGCAGGGAGGGTGTTTGCTGGGACTGGAACCAGGCATATGAATTTCCACAGCACTTCCACTGCATTCCCGGCCGTGTCCCAGCTCCTCTCCAGCTTTCTCTGTGTCTCTGCTTCAGAAATGGCACTTTAATTTGAGCCTAGGTTTATTTAGAAATCTTACATTAGACAGAGCGGTGGGCACTCCTGCTACCTAGGCAACAAAAATTTATTCTAGGCTAACATCTAGTCATTTTTAGCAAAGGAAAATCTTTAAATCAACTTGTAAAACAAAGTCAAATTTAAATATATTCCTTTATCTTAAAGTAAAGAAATATCTAGGTAATAAGTGAAACGTGCTGTACACATGACAGGGTCCCTTGGTCAAAGCAGAACAAGTTTGTAGAGACAGAGAAAGGTACATAACTCAGAATAAACAAACAAACAAACAAGAACCACCTTCTGAGACAGGAATAAAATCCTTCCTGATTTTTAATTTTTGACTTATTATTTGAATCTGATATACCTCACATAAAGCACAAAGACCCACCACATTGTTGTTCCTATTATGAACACAATGCATCTTATTTAGAAAATGCATTTAAGAATTGCATTGAGAATAACCTTCCCTAAGTCCCAGAAATAATTTCTCTAGGATGTAGTTTTGAATTCTACATTTGACCTAAAAATATATTTGGAATATTTATCATATCATTAAATATCTTCAGAAAATAAAATTCTTCAGAAATGTCGATGTAGCTTGTCACTTCATTTCTCTTTAGCTTTTGATATTATAAGTAAAACATAAAGAATTTCCTTATATAAATGTTATTCATTCCTAATCATAGAATTCTAGCAAAGGTTTTTAGGCTCCAAAAATGCATTGTCAAATGGCAATGTCAATGTATTCCAGGCAGATAGCAGCCTGAGACAGTCCTCTCCTGAAATTACACACAGTGACCACTTGACTATCTTTGACGTGAGGCTAAAGTGATGTTTGGATTTGTGGGAGGAGATTGAACTTTCCCCTATCTTTGTTGACCATTTGTAAATCCTTCCTAAATTTCTCCAGACCTTTTCACCCATCTCTTCCATGAAATTGTTAATATTGTTCTTATAAGGTCATAAAATAGATGAAAACAAATATAACTCTTTTCCTGGCATCAGAGGGCAAAGAATTTTCCTGTTTTGACATATATTCTTTTCCATATAAGAAATTATAGCTTTGGGAAAAAGACAGAAATTTCATGCTCCAAGTCTATTGGTCTTTGTTTTGCTCAAAGGGTCCTGTCCCTGAGTTACCCTCACTCCCTCACTATGTAATGGCTGTTTCATTTTCTGTGTATTGTGTTCTTTAGACACAACTAGAGGTGATTATTGTGCATGACAGATAGGTCAAGGTGAGGCTGTAACTGGACATTGTCCATATTCTGTTTATTGAGTAATTCATCCCTTCCTTGGTTTGCTGTGGCTACCTTTATAGTATTTCAAGCCATTACATATAATAGGCTATTTTCTTTTTCAGGAATAATCTCTTCTCTTGATCCATACTACTCTTTGTATAAGATTTGTGATATCTTTTCTATCTGTTCCAAAACCACCCCTGCTCATTACCTTCTCTTCAAATTTTCTGTATCTCTTCTCACATATTTATTCTTTCAACCACCCCCCAAAGTAAAACATCACATTGAGAGTTTATTGGGTTTCATTAAACCTACAAACTAATTTGTGTACAACTGAGGTTTTTATAGTCACCCACATAGACATATCATATGTTTCTCCATTTATGAAAGCCTTGTGTTATGTTTCTTCCCATGATTCTTGGTGTTTTTCCACACAGGTCTGACACATTTCTTATTGAGCTTATATTTCCAGTTGTTTTATGTTTCTATTACCATGTGAAAGAGAGTTTTTCCCTTTCTGCTGTCTGACTGTTTCTGGTATATTTGAAATTCATTTGAACTGTGTTCATTCATCTTGCTGAGCTCTCTTCTAATTATTTTCAAGCCAATACTCTAGAGTTCTTCCAAACGCATGATTCTATCATCTGAAAATAATGCTAACTTTGTTCCCTTTTCCAGTGACCACACTTCTTAGTTCTGTTTTCTGCTCTAAGAAAAACTTTTATAAAAACAATATTAAAAAGAGGCAATATAGCACAAATTCTTATTTTGTTCCTGATGTTAATAAAAATATCTTCATTGGTATTTTCCCAATGGGCTATCATTACAAATCAGTGTAAAGAATTATTCATCTAACATAAGCTGCCAGGGGAAATTGGTTAATGATATTTGAAAAAAGCAGAGACCACGGATACTAAATGCAGACTGTTGCCATGAGAAGGCTGAACACACTACCTTCTGGGAGAGATCAACAGACCAAGAAATGATCATTGGTGCAATAGAGGCACCAAAACCTGGGGGGGGGGATATTCAACAGTTTTTAAATTGGCCAAGTAATCCACTCAGTGACAAGGAATCCTTAACTCTAATTGGGTCTCAGGGCAAAATCCTATAGGAACCAAAAACTGGGGCTCCAAAAAAGAAATCCCCATTTCCAGAGAACTACAGAGAGGCTAATCTCAATAGAATTTTGCCAAATTAGGAATGTGTGTCTCATTTAACCTATACTGATCTCACTCTCCAACGGAGATTCTGTCTGTATTTTTCAGAAGGCATTGAGAGAACTCTGGTCATTCCAACTCCACCAATGAATCGCAGGCCAAAGGCTGACATCCCAGCACGAGATGAACCACCCCAGGCCCATCGTGTAGGCCCCAAGTGAAACACTTGAGACAGTGGTGGGGCAAGAAAAAGACCTATAACCACAACCAATCAGTCATCCCAGGGTAAGTCAGTGAGACAGACTCCAAAGACTTCCAACACAACTTAAAATAGAAGCACAGAGACTCTAAAGGTCAAAACAACAACAATGAAACAGTCTTAAAACTCACCCTCCATCACTCAGGGAACTGAGTGAAAGAGGGTGTGGAAAGATTATAAGAGCTATGGTGGGAGAGATTACCCAGAGACATTACCCTCCTCAGCTATAATTCATAAAGGGGGGAACCTTGTTGCCTCCTATGCTATCCATAACCCATTGCCACATGGATTGATCCAGTGTGCCCACCGAGGAGGATATCCAGGGGATTGGGGGTTGGGGGAGGGAAAAGGGAATATCAGCACAATATTTACTCAATCAATGTATCTAATTTTGGGCAATAAAGATAAACAAAACAAAAACAAAAAAGAATTATTCATCTATTCATATGTAACAAAAGAATATTTTTTCATTGGAAATGGTTGTGATACTTTCATCAGTATCTTCTAAAATTTAATAATCATGTGATCTTTCATACTTGAACTGTTGACATAATATAACCAAGTTAATACATTCTACTTGGTTTTGGATATATTCCTTTTACATTTTTTTTCATTCTGTTGATTATTAAATTATTTATAATTTTTAAATATATTCTTTTTTCCTTTAGATTTATTTTTTGTTTTCTCATCAATATTAATGATGGCAGCTAGGATAATTTTACAAGCTCATCTCATCTTCCACTGCACTAAAAACATGGTTTTTTCTATGTAATTCTTTCATCAGTTTTACATGTAACAGGAAGGGTTGTTGGTATTTTTCAGAAAAGGACCCGAGGCCCACAAGAGTTCATTACTTGGTTAAAATCGTAGACCTGAGGAAGGGAACCTGTTCTTGGTAAGGCTGAGCATTTCAACACGAGACAGGTAACTTTTCCCACTCAAGAATATTCTACAGGGAATAGCAGAATTCTGCTTCTTGAGTGTTTGAAACATGAAGCAGTATGTTCATCGATGATCTCACTTTATTATCTATATGGAAGTTGTCAATAAAAAGTTTAAAAAGAAACCAATGATAAAGAAAATTTCTGATAAATATATGTTTAAAAATGGCTCAGCAGTTTTGAGCACTTTCTCTGTGAGCATGAAGGTCTGAGGAAGCCTGAAATATCACTTGAGTTTGATTCCCCAGGACCCATATAAACAGCTGGGTGTGCTCACACATGTCTGTAAGCCTAATTCCATAGGGGAGCAGAGACCCAAGAGTTACTCAGGCTTCCAAAAATAACTGCAAACTCCAGGGTCAGTAAGTGATTCCGGGCTCAGATTAGAACATGTGGAAGAGTAATGGGTTGGGGCACCTGAGCTCTGAGGGGAGCACACAGGCAAGTGTAGGGGGCACCACATGGCCATATCTCTCTCCTCTCTCTCTCTTTCTCTCTTCTCTCTCTCTCTCTCTCTCTCTCTCTCTCACACACACACACACACACACACACACACATACACACACACGAAGATCTAGGTACTTTATAAATAATTTATAGAAATTATAGTATAAACGGTATTTTAGAAGCCTTATGAGCAAAGGAATTTACCATAATTATATATGAGAAGGGGTGTTACTAATACATTCTTTTTTCTCAAACTGTTCTATATATGTAATACAATTACAACCAAAACCACGTAGGTAGTTTTCATAGATCTTAACAGACTGATTCTCACATGTTTATTGAGCAATCTAGATTAATAATAGTGAAGTAGCTTCTTGGAACAATGATTTGGGAGACTTCTATATCAGAAGTCACTTTTTACACTAAAGCTAAAGTAAGAATAAAATAAAAACAGACAAATAAAATAAGAGAACAAAAAGGAACCAGAATAGGTATTTCATACAGACCTTCACTCACATGAAAACAATATATAACCAAGTATGCTTTCACAACAATGGAAAAAGTATATCAGGTACTGAAGTAACCATGTTTTAAAAATTCTCTTGATTTGTTCATATCTCTCTCCACTAGACGGGAAACTCCATGAGGAGTTTTGGTCTGTCTTCTTCATGGTTGTATCTCCAATGCTAGAGTCATCCAGGTAGAAAAGACTACTCGGCATAGATTAGTTAGCTAGCCACTGAAAACCCCATCATATTTGTTTTAATTATTTTTCTCTATTATGTAACAAAACATTTATATTTTCTATAAAGCTTGGGATATGTATATCCCTTTACTCCATGAACAGAAGTAAATCACCCAAAGCTGGGCATAGCAAAACATAACTGAATGTCAAAAGAAATTATTTCATTAAAAAACCCATGCATCCCCTTTGATAAAACCCTATATTCAAGTACCCAGATTTTAAAGTAAGAAATTTATTATTTATTTTAATTACTTTGCTATAAAAATGCATAGGTTTTTGTTAAATATTTACATAAAATATGATTTAATACATAAACCATGAGTACATCATCCATGAAGAGTAATGGTGTTTAACTTGTCTTAGAAGAATTTGGATAAAACTGGGAATTTAATACTATGCAATTTTTCTCTTGGGCAGTTATAACAATAAGAAATTATTTTAGTGTCTTTTGACATGCCAAGTTGTTCTGGTGATACTTCCCGTTTGACCACCAAAGACAGTTCTTGTTTATGACGGTGACTTACTGTCTTATGGGAATGAGTGGGAAGGCAGCATTGCCTAGCTTCCTTCTGAGTGTAACACTCGAGTCAGAAGCCACTTGTCTGCTGAGTGACTTGGTCAAGTGCTTAACTTCTCTATATGCCCAGAAGTTTCTTAATTTTGAAGTAAGAACGATCAAAGTAACTATCTCATTAATAATAATAAACAATTAACTGTGTTAACATACATATGGTATTTAGAAATAGAGTGACTACTTAGCCAAATATTATCAAACATTAGTAAGGAAGAAAAATTACCAGGCATATTGGCACACACCATTAATTCCAGAACTGAAGAAGCAGAGATAGGAGGATCGCTGTGAGTTCAAGGCCAGCTTGGAACTACAGAGTGAGTTCTGGGTCAGCCTTGGCTAGAGTGAGATCCTACCTCAAAAAAAAAAAGTTAGGAAGAAAAAGAAAAAGAACAGTCAATAGACGGTGGGGTAAAATGACAGCATCAGGGTAAGTGTGGATCATGAATGCCTGTATGTCTCACTATAGAATGGTATTAAGGCTGATTAATGGTGTATATATGTAGTGTCCTTATCTGGTTAAAATTCCAAATGAACAGTAGAGCAACTGTTCATTTTATCAATTTCCTAATGTTCCTAAGCACGTGAATATTTTTCCTACTTATCTTGAATGGTTGATTCATTCCTGATTGACAAACATTTTTCTAAGGATAACAGACAGAAAAATTGGCAGGCATAGTTGGAATGCAGGACAGACCTGTGTGGTCCCGAGAGAGGCATGTATGTGTGAGCCCAGATAAAACAAGTTTCTAAACTCTTAGCATCTTCTATTTCCAAGCCGGGTCTCGAAAGTGATCACATTGCTGAAGTGCTGAGAAATAAATCGTCATCACTTGCTGACTTGCTCGTCATTTCAAAAATATGTATTGAGTATTTACTACTTGACAAATGAGCTGGACACACTAGAGGTTCAAGGGTAAGGTAGGTCTCGCATGTTCCTGTCCTCATAGAAACTGGGAAAGACATAAAAACTGGGAACTACTCCCCAAAATTATGAACAAAGCATGAGTGTTTCTCCAGAGGTGATACATACAAGGGGAGATAGCTCTTAATAAGCTACCTAGGAAGAGAAGTGAGGGAAAATACTCAAAACAGATAATTGGGCTAAAGAGAGCCAATTACAATCAAGGAGTTTAAAAATGCCATTGGCTGAAGAGATAGGAGCTTGTCCTGGACTATAAAGAACTCCCATGAACCAAAGGCCTCAGAGACATCAGAGCTGAAGTAACATGTAGCAAATGTTGCTATATGTAATTATTACCCACCTTCATACGAGCTCATCGCTTTGTTTTGAGGGTCTGGAGGTTTTATTCTCAGATATTCCATTGCAGTATGTCCCATGTTTACTTCTCAGTCTCCTCTTCTTTCTGGGTGGGCCAGCAATGACTCATGTGACTGTGTGAACCCTGACATGGTACAATATTGACCCTTTACGTCCACCTTCACCTCCTTCTGGTGAACTGTCATCAGACTAGCAACAGGCTGAGCCCCCAAAGGACCAGCCATTTCAGAGGAAAGACATTCCCAGTGACAGATGGCACTTTCAGCCCAGTCCCTGTCTTACTGGCATGTATGTCTCTGAGAAAGTGCCTCAGAGAATTTGATAATATTGGCTAGCTCAGAGTGAATCCATTAATCTTGGTAGAAATTTGAGTGGATTGTCATGTGCTTCACATATTATTTATCCATTTGCCAAAAAATTGCCAAAAATTTGTGAGTTTCTACCACTTGTAACAAGTCACTATGGAATCATTAAAATTCCTGAACCCAAGAGTGTATCTTTCCTGAGGCAGGGTCAGAGCACCTTAGCCAGCTCATTAATCAGGCACAAGATCTAAAGCTGTAAATAGCTCTCCAGGGATTTGGCACCTTCCAAGCTGAGCATGAATACCTAGTGTTAAGACCTTCCCACCCCTCCTGCACCACAGGCCTTTGACAATTTCACTGTCAAACAAAAGGCACCCATCTCTGGCTTCATGCTTTCCTTCTGTTATCTTCCTTGGCCCAGATGTCACCCACCCCACAGACACTGTCCCCCTGGGAATCCTACTTCCCTCAGGGCTCAGCCACTCTGAGCAATGAGCCTTCAATGAGCACAGGGGGCTCCAGTGACCTTGGTCCTCACTGGGAATGCTGGTGACCCTGTCTAGACCTCCTACTTCGATGTGTCATGGGTGAGCTTGAAGGCAATACAAATGAAGGTCTGTTCCAGGAAAGAAACCTCTTCATTTTGGGCATTAACAATCTAATTGAGTTGATTAATTAAGGTTGACTAATTAAGTGGCTTATTCCAGGAAACAAAGCAGTTGGTGTATCAGAAATAGGAGAAGGTTATGCCCTGCTGAAAACACTCGGTCCTCCAAAGCCCACTTTGGCAGCTCACTTAGTGACCTCAGGCGCATGACTTCTATGACTTCATCTTCCTCGATCACTTTTCCCTACTTAGAAGTTGGCGAGGATGATCTCCTTTGCAAGATTGTTGTGAATATAACAGGTAAAGCATGGAAAATGTTGATACATACTAAATTTAATTTTCTTCTCTCTTAATTTTATTGTTCTTACTCTGTCTGCAACACTATAACCTCTTTGTAAGTAGAATCTCTATTATCCTATAGTCTTTATTTTCCGTAACACAGAGCACACTGTAAAGTACACAATGAGAACTTCAGAAATACTTCTAGCCCTCTGCATGATTTCATTAATATTCAATAAAATAAAATTGAATTTTAAGTTCTCTGGAAGAGCATCTTTGACTTAAATGAACAATGAGTTTACACCCCCCTCATATTGTTTCATTCTTACGGTTTATCCTTTATATGCATTTCTAGATGTGGAAACATATCCAGAAACAAATAAAATGTTAACAATGAATAAGATTTCTAGCCTATAATAGGGTAATGTTCTTGAATAAGATTTTAGGGACCAATTTAGTATTAATCCCTGAAAAACATTAAATTCTTCTTAATGTTAATTTGTATTTTAGCATAAAAACTCTAAATAAGATGTCTAGTATCATGCCCAAGAGTAACTGAAGTGTGCTTTGGCACCATGCCACCTGTACAATGAGGAAAAGTTCATGATATTCCATTGTGTGAAGTCATGTGTACAAAGTCCTTTTGTGCAAATGACCCTGTCATGTGAGTCTGCTAAATATTTTCTCACCTGTCCTTCCAAATATGTCCAAAGTGCTGCTCCCTAGAAGCAGTGTGGTGCATGGAGGCTTGAGTCAGGGCTCCAAGGAATTATCAGTTTGTGGGAAATGTTTTGTTCCCAAGGAATTAAGCTTGGACCTCTTCAAAGCTAAGGAAGACTCACATTAAGCTCCAAAGTCATTTCAGGACTAAAAGGTAAAAGAGAGTCCTGGTCCAGTGATTGGATTCTTTTGTTTGAGAGCAGAGTGGGTGCCCAGGCATGGGAGTGCACATCTGTGATTCCAGCGCTCAGGAAACAGGATCATGAGTTTGAAGCCAATCTAGGTTAAGTAGTGAATTCAAGGACAGGCTGTGTTACATACCAGGGTCTGCCTCCTTCCCCCTCCCCAAAAATGATACAAAACATGGCTGGAGAGATGTTTGGGTGTGTGAAGTTCTTGTCTTGCAAGCATGGGGAACCATACCTGGAGAGCAGGAGGAATCCCCAGAACCATGGAAGAGGCAGGTATGGTGGTGGTCACTTGTCATCCCAGTGCTGGGGAAGAGGGGCTGGCAGGCAGGCCCCTAGGGCTCACGGATCAGCCAGTAAGCCCACTTGACAAGCTCCAGGCAAGTATGAAGCCATGTCCAAAAATGGGGGCACCTAACGGAACCCACACTCAACATGGTCCTGTGGCCTCCATACATGCACACACTCCCCACAGAGTTTAAGTGAGAGGGGAAGGGCACCACAATATAGAAATTGTTCACTTTAACCACAAACACAAAAGCACCTGATAATCTATTTGAGAATAGAAAGTGTGGAAGTCTGAATGTAATGCCTTCTCCCCATAGACTCACGGGTTGGGCAGCACTATTTGGGAAGGTTGTGGAACCTGTAGAAAGTGGAGCCTTGCTGGAGCAAGTGTGTCACTGCGAATGGCCTTGAGGTGTCATAGCAGCTCTGCTTGCTTGCATTCCCTCTCTCTCTCCTTCCTCCCCTGCTGATGTGACAATGTGACTGGCTTTCTGCTCCTGCAAGGATGGACTCTACCTTCTGGAGCTAGAAGCTGAATCAACCCTTTCACTTCATTAGTTGTTTTTGGTTAGATATTTTGTTCACAGCAATGAGAAAGTAACTGGTGCTGAAGGTGATAGAATGTTTTACATGACTGTAGAATAAAAATATGTAACATCTTTTATGTTTAAAAAGTCAGTTATTCTGCATAAATGTTACTTTTAAAGTTATGCATTGTTTTTACTTTCTTAAGCAGTCTGCCTCTATAGGAGACCTGATTCTTAAGCCCTGTGTCTACAAAACAGTATGAATCCTCAAGGCCTCCCCACTGGCCCTGTGTTGCAGGTTCTCAGTGCGCCTTCTTCATCCTCTCCTCCAGTAACAAATCTTCATTAATCTCCAGCTTTTCAGCCACTCACCCCCTAAATACTACATCATTTTGAATATTACCTAGCTTGTCTATTTTCCAAAATTAGATGGAAATTTTCATAATAAAGGGCATAATTCCGGCATGTCTGCTGAACTTTTACGTATTAGGTGACATTCTCCCTTGGGAAATATTAGCATTTAACTGTGCAGTTGGTAAAAGAGGGAAGGTGTGTTTTTTAAAGGATTTTTGAAAGGGACCATTCCCTGAGTCATGATCACATTGCCTAACAGAAATAGATGAGGGGGAAAAAAACTTTCATGGAGATGAGCTATCCATCCCATAGTATTAATTATGGACATCATTTCTGGGGCCTTTTATGAGAACTGCTCCTTGTCACTTGCTTTGCTGGCTGTAGTGAATGGCTCTAAGACCACTTCATGAACTGATTAAAGGAAGCAATACAGGTTTCCACAAATACCTAGATGGATCTCCAATATTCCGGAATCATCTAATCTTCAGGGAACTCAGAGCTTCTTTTCACAGTGACATTGTGAATATCAATCTTACTGATTTAAACATGAAGTCAGGCTGTAAATGAAGCTCACTGGCAAAGTGCTTTCCTAGCATGCTCAAGACCCTGGGTTCAATCCCCAGCACTATACAAATAAGGAAAATAAATAAAAATTAACAAATTTCTCACAAAGGTGTTAATCTGAATGAGCAAAAGATGCCTTTTTTGAGGCCACATTTACTTTAACTAAGGACAGAGAAAATTTCAGAAAACAATGTTTGAGAGACATATGGATAGGATACGTGGTAGAGAGTCTGATATCTCCCACAGTAACCTGCTTTCCTCTTTACTTTCATCTCCATGATAGTAAACCTCCTACCTCCCTCACAGTCAGACAGAAAAAGGTACTTCACCAGTTTGAAGAACAGGTCATCCTATATTAATAGAAAGTAAATTTCAGGAATCAGCTTGTTTACACAGAGTTCTTTGCCTGACTTTTTAAGAATGCCTTTCCTGTGTAAGTTCAGTGTATAGAGCTAAGTACAATGTGATGTGTTCAGTACCTGTTATTTGAATCTAATAACATGAGTCTTCATTTCTCATTATAATTTACGATATGCTATCTCTTGTTTAATGATGTTTCTCAACAGAGATAAACTGAGACGTGACAGGGGCTGTACAAGATTACAGAATAAAGAATATCAATGTGTTGATCCTGCTGGCAAAGACATTTAAAGTGTTATTTATGCATTTAAACAAACACACATCCATTATTAAATATAATATATAATTCACATGGATTTCTCAGAGAAAACATGAGACTTCAAATAAATGACTTGGTTGAAATTCACACTCTGAGTTTGCCTACAGTTTTCTAAGGGCATGGACACCTCTTGGTAGAAGATTGAGTAACACAGGAAATCGCCATTTTCTTGCTTGCCCCCATCCCCAAATACAGACATCCAGCAACAGAGTCTCCACCATCATCTGAAGTGCAAAAGCAAGTCTTGGTAGGCTCAGTCCTTCATCAAGTCACTTTACTGCTCTCTACTTGACAAGGCCCTTCTGATCCTTCTCCACCAGGATGACCCAAGTCTACAATGGTTTCTTTGGAGTGGGCACTGAGGAAGCCTTCCAAAGATGCCCATGTCCAATTCTGGAAGTTGAAGCGTTATTCAACAAGGCAAAGGGATTTTGCAGTTATGTTGAAGGGAGCAATGTGAGGTGGGGAGATCATCCAGAATCCTCTTGGCTGAGAGAGATATTGGCAAGCCCAGTTAGACTCAGTGTCCTTATAGAAGGGAGACCAGTGGAGAAATAAGTATGGAAACACAGGCAGACAGGGACTAAAAATGCCATCATTTGAGTCTTGAGGAAAGGACCAATCTCTAGGAGCCAGAAAAGGCAAGGAAATGGATTTTCCTTACAATCACTAAAGAGAATACAGTCATATGGTGGCATCTTAATTTAACTAAATGTGAGGCATTTTAGCCTTGAAATCTCTAGAACTATAGGAGAATAAATTTAATTTAAGCCTTTATGCTTGTGGTAACTTGTCACACGAAGAATAGGATACAAATATAGCCGGTGAGGCTCTAATTGTCCCCATTTCTGTTTTCTCTCATCCTTATGCCTTTACTAATATCACCTTAGGGTTTTCTTTTCATAGTTTTATCATAGCTTTACACACACATATATGTACACACACACACACTTTTTAGTTTAATGAAAAATTCTGTAAGTCTTTGGTTCTACTGAAGACAAATAAGCATTAACCTACCATGTGCCATGATTCTCAGCACAGAAGAAAAAAAGGCAAGAAATGTGGGTGCTGATGTTGAAATATCAGAGTCCTTGTCCTTTGATGTGTGTGGGGGGGTGTAAAATAGCTACTATGGGAAAAAATTCAGTGGGTCCTTATCATGGTTTGACACAGATGTCCCCCACAAACAAATGAATGTGTTCTGAATGATCAATCCTCAGCTGATAGCAGTTTGGATTTTACAATCTCGCTGGAGCTGTGTTGTTGGGAGCGTACTTATGGGGTTTATAAGCCAGCTTCCCCTTGCCAGGATTTGGCACACCTTCCTGCCGCTGTTTGCAGTGCTGTGGCAGAGGTGATGTCCAGCCCTCTGCTCATGCCATCGTTTTCCCTGCCAGAATGGAGTCTCCCCTTGAGTCCGTAAGCCTAATAAACCCATTCCTCCACAAGTTGCTTTTGTTTGGGTTCTTTCTGTGCAGCAACTAGAAAGCTGACTGCAACAGTCCTTATGAAGTGAAACTGAGTTACTATATGACCTAAAAATTCCACTCCTGGAAAAAGAAATAAAATAACATGAAAACAAAAACTTATACACAAACGTTCATAGCAGCACTATTTCTCATAGTCACAATATGGAAACAACTCGAATTTCCATCAAGAGATGAAGGAATAAATAAGTGGTACATCGATCCAGCAGAGTATTATTTAGTCATAAAAAGAATGAAGTGCTGAAGCATTTTACTGAATGACCAAGTCTTGAGAATAGTTTGCTAAAAGCAAAGAAGCCAGTTACAAAAGATCACATATGTTATGATTCCATTTAGATGAAGTGTCCAAAACCAGCCAATTCAAAGTGACAGAAGAGAAGCCACTAGTGGTTGCCAGAGGCTAGGAGAGAAGAGGATGGGGAATCTTGAACGACTGTTCAGTTGGCACAGGATTTCCTTATGTTGATAAAAAGAGCCTGCTTCTTTTTTATTTCCACTGCTGGGGATTGAACCCAGAGCCTTGTGCTTCTGGGTCAGAACTTTACCACTGAGCTGCATGCTATACCCCAGCCAATAAAACCATTCTGAAATATGATATTGTAACATTGGCGTAACATTGTAAATGTATTAAATGTAATTATTGGTAAATTTTAAATCGTATGTATTTTATTTTAATGACAAAAATGCTTAAAACATAAATAGAGCTTGCCATAATGGGATATACCAGTACTTGGGGTGGGCGGGGAGGGGAAGGCAGGAGAACCATGAGTTTTAGGATAGCTTGGATTTTATGACAAGACTTTATCAAAAAGAGAAAGAAGGAAGGAAAGAGGAGGGAGAGAGGGAAGGAAGGAACAAAGGAATGAAGAGAGGAATGGAAAGAAAGAGAAACAGAGGCAAGTTTTAAAGTCACCCTATAACAAGATACTATGCACCCATCCCCCACCCCCATTGTAACTCCCAGTTCTGAAGTCCAAGGGCTTCCATCTTAGAACTGTCTGATTCTCCCACAGCTGACTAATTGGGTGTCTTCTGTCACTTATTCTTTCTAAGTTTGGACATGACCTGCTGACTGCTAACTCTTGTAGAAGAGAATAGAGCTCTATTTTCATTCATATCTTTTTAGGTCCAAGAACTTTTCCTTGTTCTCTGATTTTCTATTCTTAACAATATCCTGTTCTTCCTAGTTGAAGCAATCTTTCTTCTCTCTCTGGGAGTGTAGTCATAATGTCTTTAATTTTCTACTTCTCCCTCCCTGCTTTGCTTTATCGGAGTTCTTTCCTTTCTTGTATTGCTTTTCTTCTCTGTGCTTCATACTGAAAATGTTCTTCTGACGCCTACGGCCCTTGACTGTTCATATTGGGGAGTAAAGCGCCCTGAACGGGGCTGACAGTTCACATCTCCACAGGGTAATAGGGCCTGGGGACCTTACAGTAAATTCAAGGCTGGAATCTTGGAGGAAATCTATGTAGGAAAACTCTCCAAATTGCAACCTGGATTGCACCCAGTCATGTCCATTTGTCTGTATGTGTCTGTGTGTCTGTCCATGTGCTGGCCCTTCTGGGCATTCTGAATTTTATTATTTGCCTTGTTTGCTGTCCACGGGCATGGCTCTGGTTCAGATTCTCATGTCATGAAGTTTTAGTGAGACTTCGGTGGTCACCCAGCTCCTCACTGGTCAAAGTAGGGGTTGAGGGCTGCTTTTCCACCGGCCCGCTTCCAGCCTCAGACTTCATCCCTTAGCCCCAGGGTCACTCAGCCTTCCCAAAGTGAGGCCAGGAAGCAGGTTCATTTCTCCATGACAGCCCCTCCTGCCGGGAGCACCACTGCCTTCTTCCTCTTCTCCATTCATTTATCTGTCTATCTGTAAGCAACTTTCTGCCCTTTTTCTCATGTTTTAATTCTTTATCTATTCTTAATGGAGTTCCCATAAGGAGTTAAGATACCTTTGTATGTTTATCATTTAAGCTGAAATGTTTGCTAGGGAGTTGGGTGCATAACACTTTTACATTGTATACTTACTGTAAACTTTGAGATATATGCAGTTAATATTATCCCTTTTTCTGATGAGAAAACAGTCACATGTAAAATATTTGAACAGACACTTTACAAAATATATAAGTAGTCAATATCACAGGCCACCAGGGAATGTAAGTTATAATAAAATGAGGTACTCTACATATTCATTGAATGGCTAAAATGAGAATGACTGTGTTAAGTCCAGTACAGCTGTTGAGCAAATGGTGTTACTAACTATTGTTGGTATGAGACATAATCAGATAAAAATCACTGCAAAAATCATTTTATCGCTTTCTTTAAAAGTAAGTGCATACTTCCTACAGCACCATTCCTAGCAGGTTTATTTGCAATAGGCCAAACTTGAAATAACCCAAAAGTGTATCAACTAGAAAATGTAGAAACCAATGTTTGGTCTAACTGTACAATGGAATCGTTATGAGCAGTAAAAAGGAAAGCTGGTCAAGAAGAGAAATGACAAAAGTCAGACATGAAAGTATGAGCTGCGTGTGTTCATGGGTGTGAGTCTCTGGAAGACAAGGCTCCAACCTAACAGAGCAGTGCAAGCCTGGGCTGGAGTCAAGGTTGGATGAAACTATCAAAAAGGGATGCAAGGAAAAGTTGCATTTTTTAGGAGATGAAAATACTCTTTATCTTAATTGTGCTAATATTTATATAGACACATACATATACTAAAATACACAGGAATTAACACTGTCATGAGTACATTTCAATACATTTAAAACATATCTCAATAAAATTGAATTTTTAAGGGTTATAAACTCTCACAGTTAAAGTCATGAGGAACCAGGTATTTGGAACCAGGCAGTCCACCTCTAGCACTATGATGTCATCAGACAGAAGGTCACCCGTCAGTGCTGTTTGGATACCTTAACAACCCAAAGAGTAGTCTTTCACAGTGTGGCTTACAATCCTTGAACCCTCCTCTCATCAAAAGGTGGAGTGTAAATCCCCTGGTGCATCTGGCTGGCTTATGACCACTTGCACCGATGGAACAAAGCAGAGATGGTGCTGTGTCTGTTCTCTGCCTGGCCTCTGGGAGGCTGCTGGTCTCCCAGAGCCCTGGATGCCTTATAATAAGCCCAACTATCCTGCTTGACAGGTCGCATGGAGCCCACAGGCTTCATAGAATATAGTAAAGGGGCACCACTGAGCTGAGCTTTCTGACTTTAACCAAAACACCTTGTGTGTGAGTGAAGATGCCTTAGACCTCTGGGCTGGTTCTGTCATCGCATGAGTTTGATCCAGGGATGAACACTGCAGCATGGAGCCCGGAAGCAGTCAGCCTGGCTCTAATCTGGTCTGTCAGAATCATGACAATAACAAAACAGTTGGTTGAAAACTTAGTATCACACACAAACAGTTAATTCAAAAAACTGATCAAAGGTCATTCCTAATCTCTTTGCTGTTGGCACTTTTCAATGCTTCTAGGCAACCTTTATTTAGTTTTCCAGATGTGAAACCTGTGTCATACTTGGTCCTCACATGGGCTTAGTAGAGAATGAATAGATGAAGAACCAGAGAGGCCCATCCTCACTTGTCATGATAAGGGCATAGGTACATAAAGATGTCCAGTCACACCCATCAGCATCCTCCTCCAGCTAGTGGACCTGGGCTGTAGATGGTTAACTATGAGAAACCCATAGTACAGCTAACGCAAAACTAAATAATCTCTGGGTTTTGTGTAGGGACTAGATAGTTAGGCAGTTCCTCTTCTCTGAAAGGAGCCCTTTCCTGAAATGCCCAGTCACTGCTGGGTGCAGGGAAGCTGCTAGGGACATCCTAAGGCAGACGTGTGCTGGATTGTTGGCGGATGCCTGACTTCAGCATCTGTGTTAATGCACTGTGGAAAATATAAAATACTGAGGCTTCACTTTGTGGTCCTGAAACTCTGCTTAGCTACCAAATGCCAGCTGTCCCCGAGGTTCTAATTGCTTACTACTCAAGATCAGAGTCAGTGCTCAAAAGAGAACCAAGGACTGCACAAGCTGGCAGAGAACTCCTGAGAACACTGTGGTTTCAGAACGTCAACACCACCCCAGTGCCTTGCAGATGGTGAGACTTTCATTTGTCATCATTTCTGAGCATGTTCTCACAGAACACACTTCCACTGACCATTTGCTTGGTGTTTACAAAACCTATTTATCTACAGTCTGAAAAAAAATCAAGATCAAGTGCTATTACTTAAATGATCCGCCAATGCCATAGAAATGCCCAATCATGTCACTTCCTGCATAAAAGATCTTAATGGCTACTTATTGTAAGCTATTTACATGGGCCTAAGAATTCTTTTTAAAAAATATTTTATTTATTCATTTTCAAGCAGAGAGAAAGAGAGAGAGAGAGAGAGAGAGAGAGAGAGAGAGAGAGAGAGAGAGAGAGAACACAACAGGGCCACCACCTTGGGGTCGGGCTTATGTGGGTACTGGGGAATTGAACTTGGGGCCTTAGGCACTGGAGGCAAGTGCCTTAACTGCTGAGCCATCTCTCCAGCCCTGGGCCTAAGAATTCTGACATGACTTTCCACCATCAACCTTACTGTGGTCATTACTCTCTAGTCACAGGGG
The DNA here is from genome assembly GCA_004024765.1 of Zapus hudsonius. Classification (NCBI taxonomy): domain Eukaryota; kingdom Metazoa; phylum Chordata; class Mammalia; order Rodentia; family Dipodidae; genus Zapus; species Zapus hudsonius. The sequence goes on along the minus strand of PVHP010004774.1, from coordinate 42,226 downwards.
CCTTCACTAAGCATTTGTTCTATGCCTTATTCTATGCCAAGTTTTTAGATACATTATTTGATTTAATATTCATATAGCCCTGGGAAAGAGGTAATATTATGGCCAGTTCTTAGCTAAATAAAGACCCAGAATGTGTGACTTGGACAAGGAGATACAAACACTAAAACTGCAGTTAGATATTTAACCCTGTGTATACCCAATTCAGCATCCAAATGTGTGTCTTTCAGCATGTAACCAGCTGCCTCATTGCTATCTCTGCTCGAATGTCTAACCGGCATATTAAACATAACCTGATAAATAATTCAAATCAGAAGGTTTTATCTTACCCTTTCATCCCGTCTTCCCTCATCTCAGTCAAGGGCACCATCCAGTTATAAAGATAAAAGCTGGGCTGTCATCTTTCATTGTTCTCCTTCTCAAGTTCAATTTCTCAGCAGCTCTCCTCGGGTTTCTCTCCCAAGTTTAACCTGCACCTGACCCCTTCCCTCCATCTCCACTCTTAGGGCCCTAATCTGAGCATCTTCATCTCCCACAGGAACCATTAAAGAGCTTCCTGGCTGACCTCTGCTTCCTCTCCTCCTGCCATGCTGAAGCTACAGCATGGTGAAGGGTTGCCAGTCACTGCTTAAAACTCCAGTGACCCCCTCCAATTTCTTGTGCAGTGACAGATCCCTGCCGTGACACTTCCTAAGGGGCATCCTTACATCCACTTACAACCTCTCCTTGTTGTTTTTGTCATATTTATTATGGTTGTTTGGGAAGGGAGGAAGCCCAAAGGCAGAGCCATGGTTTTTGTAACTATCTTATTTTTATTTTACATATTATAGATAATTGGTTTTTATAAAATCAGTTATTTTTCTACAAAATGATTTTAAACAGTTGCAATATGTCTGGACAGTCCATAGTTTATGTATGAATTCCTGTGTTATTGAAAGCTGCAGTGCTTTCTCATGTTTCACTATGACAAGCTCTGTTTGAATTTCTTGCAACAAAATTATTACATACATTTTTAACTTTAAAAATTCCTAGTGGCAAAGTATGACAAAAGCAGGAACATTTTTAAGGCTTTGGATAGGTATTGACATATTTTCTTCCCTAAAGGCTTTATCATTTTTAACATCCATCAGTAATGGTTCTGACTTCCATGAACAGAACCATCTGCTCTGAGAAAGAGTTATTTTATTAGTTCACAAAACAGCAACTTCTTCATAGCATTTGTGTATGTACTTGGTTTGTATTATCAACTGTGTTCCACCTCAGATCCCTCTCTTTAAAAACTTGTGTGTGTGTGTGTGTGTGTGTGTGTGTGTGTGTGTGTGTGTGTGTGTGTGTGTGTTTGGGCACACCAGGGCCTCTTGCCATTGGAAATGAATGCCAGACCCTTGTGCTAGTGTTTGCATCTGGTTTTATGTGGGTGCTAGGGAATCAGATCTGAGCTGGCAGGCTTTGCAAGCACACAAGTGCCTTTAACCACTGAGTAATGTCTCCAGCCCCTAAGACTGCTCTCTTGTCAGTTAGCTTCTTTATTCCCTTTTATGCAAATCCCCCACCTCTTTTTTCTTCCTCTAATATAAACAATCATTCCAATGTATCTTCTGTATGTGGCTACAAACTGTAAATTGATTTTCTTGATTTCTTGATTTATTTTTGAGTTAATGTTACCCAGGCAGTCTCTAGCTTCTAGGCTCAAGTGGATCTTTCACCTCAGGCTCCAGAGTACCTGGGACTACAGGTGAACACCACCAGGCCTGGATTCGTATGTTTTAAATTTATACAAGTGAAGCTGTGTAATAAATCACGTTCTATATTTCCCTTTGTTCATTAGTGTCATGGAGCTCTGTTCCTATGGCATGTTGGACATAGTCCTTGGGTGCATACACTGCCTTCGGACAACCCATGAGTCAGGAGCATCATTCAGGTTAGGTTGGCTCCCATTCCCCACAACTACAAATAGCAAACATGCCATTATTGTTGGCTTGGGTGAGTATTACTCTGCAATTCATGTCATTGGAAATTCTGGGTAGTCTTGCATATTTAATTTGCAAACATATTGCCAAATGGCTCCGATAAAGCATTTATAAAAGAGACAGTGATTGTCACAAGGGATCACTAAAACCTGGCTGTGTTCCAGACACAGTAAGGCAATTTCAAACAAAGCAATTTCAGGATGTTGGGGGGAAAAAGAAATTAACAAAGAGATTCAAAATAAATAAATACAAACCAAACCAAAAAAAATAGATGATAATATTAAAATGGGGTAAAGTGAAAAGGCAGGTTAAAAGAATTAACCAGGATATAGCTGAGCACAATGCAATAATAAAAATTAATGCTCATAGTTTGTGGAGAAATTACAATGATCACAAATTTCTTACACTAAGTAGCATAGAAGCTAAATATGTAAAGCAGATGTATTAGAACCTATTAGAAATGAAACCAAAGTGTAAGATATCCCTGTGGTTGTTTTAAAATCAGACACCTTAGAGCCCAAATAAAAATAAAGAGTAGAAATTGAATAGTACATTAAAACCTACCATAAAGGCTGAGGGGATGGCTCAATCAGTAATGTACCTACCATGCAGCATGAGGATCTGAGTTCAAATTCCTAATACCCATTGAAGCTGGGCATGGTGGCACACTCCTGTAATCCATTGCTGGGGAAATGGAAGTAGGAGGATTCCCAGGGCTTACTGGCTGGCTTTTCTAGCTAATCAAGAGTTCCAGGCTCAGTGATTGACCCTATCTCAAAAAATAAGATAGAAATTGATTGAAAACAGCACTTGTTATTAACTTCTAACATCCACATACATGTGCACACACATGTAACCCTAGTAAGCATTAGTGTAAAAATATATAATTTTGATATAACCATAAAACATTTATAAAAATCAATCACACAGGTGTATATTGATTGATAAAATATTTTATACCTTGTATCAGGGCCGGCTAGATTTAATGGATGTACTTTTGCCATTCTTAAACTGAGTCTTGAAAGAGAATTTGTCACATTTGATATCTCTAGATTTATGTTGCCTTCTTGTCTTATTCTTCTGCCTTTCTTGGGGTCACCGTCTCACTCAGTCCCAGGCTGTCCTGGAACTTAGCATAAGCCAAATATCTCAGCCTTCCAGCCAGCAGGAATAAGGGTGTGAGTTAACTTTGGCTTTGTTAAAATTATCTTTTTCATCTCTGTCCTTGCATAAATACCCTGTACTGGTTTGGCTTATGTGTATAGATTGCTCATTAGCCTATTAGACCTATATTTTGCTCCATCTAGCCTACTAGAATATTTACATAGCAGGCAACTACAACTCATTGGGTCACCTCTGTGGTCACTCTGGGAGTAATATAAGAACCACACCTGGCACATTAGGCTCCCACCTGGAAGACACATAATTGCTGATCCACACATCAAAGAATACAATTAGGAAACCCAAGCATTGAATTAATTCAAGATGCAAAAATCTCTACATTATAAGAAACACAAAATATAAAGACAATATAATTCCACCAAAAACTATATTCCTTCAGAAATTACCTTCAGTGTGACTGACAGATGAAATCCCTGACAAAGAATTTCAAAAAAAAATGATTTTAACTGTGCTCAAAGAAATCAAAGAAGAAAACAAATTACAGGAGAACAAAGAAAAACCAATATAAGGAAATAAGAAGGTCAATACAAGATATGAGTAAGGAAATGGAAATAATAAAGAAATTCTAATTAGAATTGCTAGAAATGAAAAACACATTACGTCAAATACAAAACTCTGTAGAAAGTCTCACCAATATAACATATCCAAGAGAGGACAGAGTATCTAAACTGGAAGACAAAGTGGCAGAACTGGAACAGTCCAACACAGAGGATGACAGACTAATAGGAAAGTATAAATGGGAATTTCAAGAAATTCACAACACTGTGAAGAGGTCAAATATAAGCATTCAGGGAATAGTGGAAGAGAAGAATTTCACTGTCAGGGCATGGTAGATATTTTCAACAAAATCATAGAAGAGAATTTCCTCCACATAGGGAAAGTGGTGCCAATGCAGATATAAGAAGCATTTAGACAAAACTCTCCACACCAGTATAATTAAAATACTGAACACACAAATCAAAGAAAATATATTGAAGGCAGTAAGAGAGAAACATGAAGTAATGTATAAAGTCAAACCCATCAGAATAACAGCAGATTACTCAGCACAAACCTTCTTGGGCTAATGTACTTCAAGTCCTGAACAAGAACAACTGTCAGCAAAGATTATATCAGCAAAGCTATCTATCACAATTAAAGGAAAAATAAGGACTTTCCACAACAAAGACAGGCTAAAGGAATTTATGTCTACAAAGCCAGCTCTACAGAAAATATTTGAAGGTATACTTCAGACTGAAGAGAAAGAAAAACACATACATGAGAAAACGGGAAAAAATAAACCATATTCAAGTAATAGGTAATACAAGAGAGTAAAGGAAAAACAGGAAAAACTACAAAAAATGGCAAGAATAAATACACACCTTTCAATAACAACTCTTAACATGAATGGCCTCAATGCTCCAACAAAAAGACACAGATTTACAGACTGGATTAAAAGACAGTATCCTTCTGTTTGTTGCCTCCAAGAAACACACCTCTCCTTAGGGTGAAAGGATGGAAAACAATATTTCAAGCAAATGGGCCTAGGAAACAAGCAGGTGTTGCTATCCTAATATCAGACAGGACAGACTTCAAACCAATAGTAGTTAAGAAAGATAAGAAGGTTATTACATATTAATTAAGGGAACAATTCAACAGGAGGACATTACAATTCTAAATATATATACACCAAACACAGGTGCTCCCAATTTTATTAAACAAACACTACTAGAATTGAGGTCACAGATCACACCAAGCACAATTGTAGTGGGAGACTACAACACCCCACTCTCACCAATTGGCAGGTCATTCAAGCAAAAAATAAACAGAGAAGATCTGGACTAAGTGACATAATAAAACAAATGGACCTAACAGACACCTACAGAACTTTTCATCCAAATACCACAGACAATACATTCTATTCAGTAGCATGTAGAAGATTCTCTAAAATAGACTATATGTTAGGACATTAAGCAAATCTTAACAATTTCAGGAAAACTGAAACAATTCCCTGTACTCTATCTGACTACAATGGAATTAAAGTACAAATCAACAGCAAGAAAAACTATAGAACATATACAAACTCATGGAAATTAAACAGTAAACTACTGAATGATGCATGGCTCATTGAAAAAAATCAAGAAGGAAATAAAAAAATTTCATAGATTCAAATGAAAATGAAAAACCAGCCTATCAAAACCTTTGGGATACAATGAAGGCAGTCCTTAGAAGGAAATTTATAGCATTAAATGCTTATAAATGCTTAAACCAGAAAGGTCACAAGTAAACAACTTAATGCTTCACCTCAAAGCCTTAGAAAAAGAAGAACAAGGCAAACCAAAAGTCAGTAGATAAGAAGAAATAATAAAGATTAGAGCGGAAATTAATGAAATAGAAACCAAAAAACAATACAAAGAATCAATTAAACAAAAAGTTGGTTCTTTGAAAGGATAAACAATACTGACAAACCTTTGGCAAATCGGACCAAAATAAAGAGAGAGAAGAGACACAAATAAAATTAGAGATGACAATGACACCATTACAACAGGTATCAATGAAATTCAGAAAATCATAAGGACATATTTTATGAACATATACTGCACCAAGTTTGAAAATCTGAAAGAAACAGATGATTCCCATGATGTATGTGATCTGTCAAAATTAAATCAAGATGAGATATACTATTTAAACAGACCTATAACAAGCACGGAGATCCAAGCAGTTATTTTAAAAAATCCCCCTACTAAAAAATGTCCAGGCCCAGATGGATTTACTGCTGAATTCTATCAGAATTCTGAAGTCCTAACTTAAGTACTAACACCAAATGCTTCTCAAACTTTCCTGTAAAATAGAGAAGGAAGGAATACTACCAAACTCCTTTTACAAAGCTAGCATAACCCTGATACCAAAACCAGACAAAGACAGAACAAAAAAAAGAAACTTACAGACCTATCTCACTCATGAACATAGATGCTAAAATTCTCAACAAAATACTGGCAAACAGAATACAAGTTTTCGTCAAAAAGATCCTTCACTCCGACCATGGAAATGGATGGAGCTGACTCATCCTACGTAAGGTAACTCAGACCCAGAAAGCCAAATGCTACATGTTCTCCCTCATATAATGACACCATAGATTGTTACTAGAAAAGCTTCAGTGTCAGGGATGGGATACCTTCCAGTGAGTTGTTGGCCAGGGAAGTTCCTGAGGCCCCCAAAACATTACAGGCCATTGTCAAGGCTCTTGGTTGCCCACCAGAATGAAATGGTAAAACCCTATTGCTAAAGACCACATATGCTTGGGATGCAGGTAACTGAGAATTCAAGCTGGAGCTGAGCTGCAAACATCCTCCCTGTTAACCAACTGACAGAAAGCTGGAGAAAGCTATGGCTGCATGTAGCCCTATGGGAGAGAGAAGTCACCAACGGTGGTGAACAGCAATGAACCTTGCAAGCCTTAAGACTGGTCAGCCAGTCCACATGTGCCAACTGGGGCAAGAGTGGCACGTCTATTGTGGGGGAAACCAACTGCTCTCTAATTGGACTGGAGGTCCACTCCATGGAAGGGAAAGCATGCCTGGTACTGAAGACCTAGTCAAAAGCCTATGGCAGGGGAGGTCATGAACCCTAGGGGAGTAATGCTGGCTGTTGTCGGGCTAAATACATACATTTAGCACACCAAACTGCCTTATAAGCACTTTTAAAAAAAACTGAGCATAGCAATATAATAATGTTATTCTCAATTTTGGCTAAAGAAGCTTCTCTTTTTCACATGGCAGTGACCACTGGAATAATGCAAAAGCCACCACAGTGCTGAGAAGAAACGACAGTGGAGTGTTCAGCACTGGGACATCTCTGTCACACTTCCCAAAGCTCTGTTGCTGAAGAGATGGCGGAAAGATTGTAAGAGCCAAAGGAAGGGGAGGACTGCTTAGAAGGCAAACTTCCAGACACAAAATGGCCTTGATATTCATGACTTCACAGTGTCTGATAATACCTACACATAATGGGAAAAAAAGATGATGACACTTAAACAAAACAGAGACTAATTTAAAGGGGGAAGAGATATGAGGGAGAATGGGGAGGGTATATTAATGGTTTCTGGTCTAGAATTATGGAAGCTATAAATAAAAAGTTTAAAAAATTTATACCTTAAAGGTATGAATATTCCAATGAAATTAAGAATAAATTATAAAATATTGACACAATGATTATTTGGAAATTCAGAAATCTGTTTCTACAAAGCCAACTCAAAATTAAAATTACAACCCCCCCTAAAAGAGAATGCTGGGCCATCAATTCAACCAAATCTGTAATACAGCCAAAAAATGTATTCAGAGCCAAAATAAAAGGCTGTAATGACCATATTATTTAAAATAAGAAAGATAAAAGGCTTTAAAATGTAGTATATATCCAAGAATTTTTTTTTGCAGTTTGGGAGAAAGAATTAATAGGGTAAAATTTAAATTTATCCAAGTGAAAAACTAAAATGAATACGAAGTAAAACTAATCAAAATATCAGTATTTTCAAGAATCAATAAGAGAAGGAAAAAATACTGAGTATTAAGAGAAACCAGCACCCATGTTTAAACTGCCACTTCCTCTGTGACGTCTCCTGGACCCTGGCAGTGTGCTATAAACTGTTGTTGTTGTTGTATTGATGGATATTAGTTCTCCCCAGTTTTTGCTGCCGTTTTAAAAGAAAGACATAAACAAACAACCAAACAGATTATCTAACCAAGAGTAAGAGCAGCATGAATTAACGGGGATAAACATAGGACTGAAAGGATGGCTCAGCAGTTAAGGCGCTTGCCTGCACTGCCTATCAACCCAAGTTCAATTCTTCAGAACCCACTTAAAGCCTCTTTCTCCCTCTTTCTTTTCCTCTCTTCTCCTCTCCTCTCACTCTTCCTTCCCTCTCCTCTCCTCTCCTCTCTTCTCCTCTCCTCTCTTCTCTTCTCTTTCTCCCTCCCCTTAAAAACAAATATAAATATTTTTAAAGGGGGATAACTGCTCTCACTGCTATCCTGACAACATGCTCTAGGGAGATGGCAATGGACACTGAGAACACATAAAACTCATCAAAGTAGAAATCTGAGGTTTCAGAAAGCTCAACAATGAAGTAGACTTCAAACACAACCAACAAAGCTCAGGGAACAGTGTGGAAGAGGGGCCCGAAACATTGTAAGAGCCTCATGGTGGAAAGCATTACCCTGAGACATTGTCCCCATACTCACTCACAGAGACTGACTGATGTACTGATGATCCCATGGGGACTACCAATAACCCCACTGAGGAGGACCCTCAGTAGAATGGGGGTGGGGAGAGGGGATATAGAAGGATAACAGGGAGAGAATGGGACCAACAGGTCATTTGTTCATAAGTAAAGTCCATAATTAATTTAAAAAGGAATGAGAAAAGATGAAAACAATATAGGAGCATTTTTTAAAATTAAAAAGAAAGAATTACATGCAACTCCATGGTAACATCTTCGTAAAACTTGAAAAAGTGTGTGATTTCTTAGTTAAATATAAATGACCAAAATTAACCCAAGAAGAATATTGCGAAAACTTTAATGGACCAATAACTGAAAAATTGCAGAAAATCTTTTGTTAAAAATGTCACCTCCTGATTTCAGAGCTTTAACCTAACCACCCTTTTAAGAACAGGAAGTTCCTGTGTTACTTAAACGAGTCTAGGTCACAGGCAAAATATAAGAGCACCTGGTTCTTTTTACGAAGCCAGCCCAACTTTAATTCAAAAACATTATAAAGAGGGTGCATAAAACAAATAACTGATCTCATTTATGTACGTGGATGCAAAAATAAGGTTTTTTTTAAAAATTTAGCAAAATCTCCCAACACTGCTTTTTTGGGAGGGATTGCCACTAAATCACAAGTGAATAACTCAATGCAAGTGTAAGTGTTTTTCTCTTTAAAATTGCTTAAATAATTAGGCTTTATTCAAAGCATGCCAAGATTATTTAGTGCTTTAGGGAGTATAATAGAGTGAAATTATGATCATATCAGAGATGTTTAAAGGTCATTTTATAAATTCAATTCCCACTAACTAGAGAGTGGGGCTTCCAGAAGTTCAGTAAATTCTGTCTCCAAAAAGCAATAATAAAACTGGACAAAACAATCATTTAAATTCTAGAAATGAAGTATGTGACACACTGACAAGCATTGCAGTATTTATTCCTGATTTACATTTCTTGCTGTTAAATCTCTCTTGTCTGTCATTAGTATAGCCAGTTCAAGGTTTTTTAAGTTATATATAACTTTTATATATTATATATTTAATTATATTATATTATACATTGTATTTTATATATATTTAACCTTCTAAGTTATATATAATAAGTTATTTTATATTATGTATAATATAATTCATCAAATTTAAACATTTTCCTCCATTATTTCTTCAATATATATTAAATATTTTTAAAGTTATATACATTATACACATTACTTTTAGCTTATTGTTATTCTTATAAAGTGTGTGTTTTCTGTGCCATTTATATGTAGTGCAATTATTAGTATGATTCAGTTTAAATACATCATGTTATTTTTGTTTTCCTATTTGTCCAATCTATCTTTTGGGTTCTTTTTCTTTTTAAAAATATTATAGAATAGAAGGAAGCCTAACCTCAAGAATAATTGCTCAGGCCTGCATCTCCCTGTCCCATTTATTGGTTCCTTCCCACACTGAGCTGTTGATCAAAGAGACCCATGAGGTCCTCAAAAGATGACAGACTTCTGTCAAAGCTCTTGAATACCTGTCCAAGGCCTAAGCTAAGACCCTGTTGCTGAAGAAATCACAGAGTGTCATCAGACAACACCAAGAGATCCTGCTAGATCCAGAATGGTAATCAGCTCCAGATGGTAGCATGTGTAGCACTGGAAGGTGTTTCATGAGCTACCAGGGGAAATTGGTCAATAATATTCAGAGAAAGCAGAGACCACTGATATACAATATAGACAGGTGTCACAAGAATGCTGAACACACAGCTATATGGAAGAGATCAGCAAGTCAAGAAGTGCTCATATGTACAATAGTGGCGCTAAACCTAGGAGGGTAGTCAGTGGCTTACTGATAGGCTAAGAGATCCACTTAGTGACAAGGAACCCGTAACTGGAACTGGGATCCATGGCAAAATCCTATGGGGACCAAGAACCCGGGCTCCATGGGGAAATTCCCACTACCAGAGAGCTACAGAGAGGCTACAATTAGAAGCTAGCCAAAATAGCAATGTTGTCTCATTTAACCTATATTGATCTCACTCTCTGATGCAGTTTCTGTTTGTATTTTTCAGAAGGCAGTGAGAGAGCTGAGGACAACTCAATTCCACCAACAAGTCACCATACCTAGCCTTCACTCGGGCCCCAAATGAAACCTACAAGAAAGTGACAAGACAAACAGGAGACCAATCACCACAGCAAGTCTGATAACCCATGAAAGGTCAATGGAGACAGACACCAACGATACCAACACAACGCAGGGCAAAGATCCAGAAATACTTAAGATCTCAGCAATAAAGCAGACCTAAAACTCACCCACCATGACTCAGGGAACTGAGCGAAAAAGGGAGTGGAAAGAATGCAAGAGCCATATACTGTGGTGCATCTGCCTTTGATGAAAACTTTAAATGCTTTTACTTATCATAAACCTTTTCCCTTCTGGATGACTTGGGATATAATTCAACTTTGTATGGGCCAGGTTTTTCCTTTAAAATGTTGTGAGGGAAGGGTCTAAGAATTGAGTAAAGGCAGAAAGCTATCTTTCTTGAGGATTGTTTCACACTTTTCCTACCAAGTTCATACCTCAAATCATATGTTCTTGAACCATCTTTGGGTCTTCCTATAAGCGGCATGGTGCGTTTTTAGTGGCTAATGATTATTTATAATTTCTTTTTTTTAAGTAGAAGCAGCTAAGTGGATTATCATTCATCTCCTATCACTCCCCCCCCCCAGTCTGACTCCCTTCCTTGTAGAAAGGGCAGGTCTGTTCAGTTTGTCCTTCAGCCTCTCTTGTTCTGAATCTTCATTATCAATCTAACTGTATTTAGAATCACCATGGAAACACACCTCTGAGTGAGTCTATGAGCATGTTTCCAGAAAGGTTTAAGTTGGCAGGAAATACCTACCCATAGTCTAGGGTTCCAAACTGAGTTTTAAAAAGAAAAAAGGGCCCAGCATGATTGCACATGCCTTTAATCCCAGCACTCAGGGCAGAGGTAGGAGGATCATGAGTTTGAGACCACCCTGAGACTGCATAGTGAATTCCAGGTCAGCCAGGGCTAGAGTGAGACCATACCTTGGGAAAAAAAAGGGGAGAAAATGAACTGAGCCCCAACATTCATCTCTCTGTGTTTCCTGGCTACAGATGTCACCATAAATTCCTCACCATGATCCTCACACTGTGAGTGAAATAAACCCTTGCTTCCATAAATTGCTTTTGTCACAGCAAGGTGAAAAGTAACCAAGGATGCTAATCCAGATGTGAGATGCTCCACAGCCAGCCTCCCAAACCTACTGATATAACAGAGTCAGTAACAGTGTTGACCTCAGTGTGGCCAACTACTTGAAAATACCTGTGTGGGGGCTGGAGAGATTGCTCAGTGGTTAAGGCACTTACCTGCAAAGCCTACGGACCTGAGTTTGATTCCCCATACAAACATACAGCAAGATGCACAAGGTGGCATAAGCTCTGAAGTTCATTTACAGTGGCTAGAGGACTTGGTGCACCTATCTGCCCCCTCGAATAAATAAATAAATAAATATATTTTAAAATATCTGTGTGAACACCAAGATCTGCTATCATGTGTCTATGTTTTCTGGATTCCCTATGCTTCTACATAATTATGTTTGATGGTTGCTCTCTATAGGTTATTTTTTGTCTACATTGCTCCTTTATTTCATCTTTTTCTTTGTACTTTGTGACCTTTTTATTGTAGTTTTTCTGATTCTACAGAAAAGAGTAGAATAGAAAAGTTTCATTCTGATCATGAACTAGAAGTCTCTATTTTAATTCAATTCAGCTCAGTAAATATTTATTCAGTGTCTATGTCTAGTCCTGGAAAGAAAACAAAGATGGAGGTAGAAAGTCATGTCAAGTATGTGACTATGCATTGTCCTATTCTATTGGGAGATAAGGATAGGGAAGGGAATAAGCACCTGTTACCACAGTGGCAAGAGGGTATCGTTGTACAGCAAGTCCTCACAGCATTGTCTTATGTGGGATGGTCCTAGTTATGTTCTGGGAATTCTCAGGATTATTATAACCCTAGAAGCTCCATATGAATAAACAATGCTGAACAATCTGAATAGTCATGGTAACTAATACACAGCATGTTCTTTGGTAGATGCTTGCATCCAGAGCCTTGTGGCTAACTTAACAATATAGCATTTTGTTAAATATATTAAAATGCAAAACCAAATGTAGGGGAAAGCAGTTCTGTGGAGTGCCCTGTAACCTGGTGAGGGCATGGCTGTGCCCTGCAGACTTGTTTATGGTAATTAAAGGAGAAAGAGGACTTGTGTCTCTTCAGGAAGCCAGGTATAGAACAGAAAATAAATGAGATCAAGGACTTTGAGGACCCTGGTGATGCTGCAGGCAAACACATTGAATTTACATATAGCTACTCTGGAGTAATACGTGTTTGGGGTCTGATCTGATTCCAGCCAAAAGGTGTGGAGAGCTGTGTGACCTCTGGTGGGGGAGGGATGAGGGTTTGCTTCTGCTTGCTGCTTTTTGATATTTGCTGCTGTTGGGTTGTTTCTCCCTGCTTGGTTCTGTGAAAGGGAGCTAGCTTCTCCCGAATTGACGGTACATCACATGGATCTGTAAACTTGAAATAAATCCCTTCTTTTCCCTAAACTGTGTCTATTTGGAAGTTCATTCCAAACAGCATTGTGGAGCTGATTACAACAGTGAGTAAATCTCATAATTTAACACAAAGAACTTACATACCAGGAAGGATAGGAATTGTTATTTTTTTTTCAATTGTGGACCAGTTTAGAACTTTCAAGAGCTGGTGAATAATTTTCGTCTCTGAGCAGTTAATGGAATGCCCTTGGAAAAGGATGCTGGGAAGTCAGGGCAAGTGTGTAATGTCACAGTCTTGTTTCTAGTGTTTCCCAGGTGATAACAGCCACAGAGTTTAGACTGACACAGGAAGAAAGGCTTCTTGCAATCCCTTTAGAGTGACTGGTCTTTGATTTCTCTCCTGTGTGTTCGTCCTCGTCTCAATTTCTTTAGTGCTGCACTCTGAACCCTCGTGCTTGCTTTTACCCAGCCTGGTACTATTACTCATCTCTCAGCCCAGAGGCCACCTCCTGGGAGGCAAGAACTGTGTCTCCTGTTACTCTTGCATCCTGGAGAGTGCTGCACCCAGCCAGCTCGTGTAAGCCCCAGAGAGACATTATTTATTCATAGAATACAGTGAATGAATGAATGAGGAGTGCCCATTTCTCTTAACATGCCAGTTTTAAAAAACAATAGCAAGCTTCTCTCAGAAGCATCTCTCCTAGAATTGAGAGGAGTTAAATTATAAATTATTTGTTTTAAATTGAGTTAGCAATCTGAATGTGACAATGTGTGTTCTCTTTATCATTGGTGGTTGCCTGAATGTTCTTTTCAGCTTCTTTTTGGAGGATTGCTACATACCCATTGTCACGGTTTGATCCAGGTGTCCCCGACAAACAAATGAATGTGTTCTGATAGATCGATCCTCAGCTGATGGCAGTTTGGGTTTTACAACCTCGATGAAGCTGTGTTGTTGGGGGCAGGCTTATGGGGGTTATAAGCCAGCTTCCCCTTGCCAGTATTTGGCACACCTTCCTGCCCCTGTTTGCAGTGCTGTGGCAGAGGTGATGTCCAGCCCTCTGCTCATGCCATCGTTTTCCCTGCCAGGATGGAGTCTCCCCTCAAGTCTGTAAGCCAAATAAACCCATTTCTCTACAAGCTGCTTTTGCTCGGGTTCTTTCTGTGCAGCAACTAGAAAGCTGACTGCAACCCATTACCTATGGCCACCGGAGGTACACCTGCAAGCTTATTCGCTGTGCATCTCAAGTGAACGGCGGGACTGAAGACTGAAATAAACATATTCTAACTCTGCTGTCTCTCCTTAGAACTGTCCACATCTTACCTTATCCTATCCCTCTAGCACCATTCCCAATCTCCTCCTTGACTAGCAGCCTATTGAAGAGCTGAAGTATAACCATTTCATAGGACTGTTTTTCTTTGAGTAAAGGATTCAAAAAGAGTCATTGTTTAGAATCTAGAGGAATTAATCTCCAGAGACACTTGGTGACCAAGAGACTTTGTAAGGCTTATGAAAGAGAATCCATTTCGATGTCAAGTTTAAGTTTTTATATTTTTATTTTTCATAGGCACAGTCATACTTTGGGAAATTTATTTGAGCTAATGGACTCACAATTCACTAGTTTTTGAGTCAAAAACTAATGGATGAACATGTATTTTATTTTCTTATTATAATATTCATGCATTTTATTTAAGAAACAGGTTTCAACTGTCTATTGAAAAACTACTCCTGGGCAGCCAAGGGCAGACATCGCTCTGTGAGCACAGGACACTTCCTTCTCAGTGTGGTAATCGGGGCATCTGTTGCTATAGATCTTGCTGACATGCAAGGCAAAAGTTTGCTGGTATTCTAATATCAAAGTACTTAGGAAGTACTAATTTATTAGAATATTGTTTGGCAATAATAGAATCAGAGCAAATGACCAGTTACCCTTCCAAAAATATTCAATTAGGAGTTCACAAGTGAAAACAAATTTGATATAAGGAATTATAAAAGGAAATAGGAAGCCAGGATATGGGAGGAATGATATTCTAAATAATATCATTATATTAATGACATTAATGTCATCATAACTTAATACATTAATTTGCATCAGAATTATTACAAATGAAATGAAATGATGGATGGAAGGAAGAAAGGGTGGGAGGAGAGGAGCGAGGGCATAAAGGAGGAAGGAATAGGCTTATTTTGTGAATTTATTTGCTTGTTTATGCAGGGAGGGTCTGGGATTGTATTGTACTCAAGTTTGCTAACTATGTAATCTACCCATTGTGATGGTTCAGGCAGCTCCATAGACACCACACCCCCCCTTGAGTGGGAGGTGTCTAACTAGAGCTAAAACCTAGGCACTAAAACTGATTGGTTAGGTATCAACCAACCACCTGTCTCCCTGCCCCCCTAGGGCAGGAAATATTGACTAAACCGATAATCCAGTCTCTTTTCTCACACATATGGCCTAGAAGAAGGACTTCTGAATCTCCAGGCCTTAGGAAGGCTCCAGGTTTTTCCCACATGAACCTTTCCTTCTCATGATAGGATCCCTCTGTTATCTTTTCTTCTTCTGCTTATTTAGCTAAATAGCATAAATTCTGTTAAAACTCTCCACGTTTTCTCCTCACACTGGTGGCTGTAGAACTCTGTAACTCCCCATGTTCCCTTAAATAATAAAGTCTCCTACTATACCTTAATATCTTGTTGTCTATGATTTTAATTCTTTAACTTTGTAGACAAGAATTTGGGTACTCCTTAAATTTTGGGGTGCACTGGAATTTTTGCTGGGCATTATCTAAATTCTAATCCTCAACTCACCCCGTTACACCATGAGCTACATTCACAGCCAGGAAAAAAAAAATAGGTGGACTATCACAGGAAAGCAGCAAGTGATATGCTAGGCACTGTCCTTATTTCAATGACAAATATAGCAATGAACTTCATACAGTTCATGAGGTTGTACCATTCCTTAGTCAATGCCAAGGGCACAGGCATAATTCAAACAAGGCAGTTCCAGAGACAAACAAGATTTTGTGTTCTAGTTTGATCCCAGAAAAGAACTTAGACTACTAACACATATGTATGAGTAATTTTAATAGTTTTACAGAACATTTTTCAAGTTTGCTATATTACTACCAGCCCACCACACAGAATAACTTCCTAATGACTTGACAGCTTTGGGTAAACCCTGACAAAATATTGCTCTTCCCATCTCCATCTTAAGGAGTCTTTAGGTGCAGAAACTTCTGTCATCACATTCCCTCATAATAGTGCAGTGTTTCATATAAGGGGACTGAATGAATTATACTTTTGAGTAACTGCTTCTTTCAAACACACACAGCTTGTTAACAGTGTTTCTTGATTCTACATGCGGAACATACTAGGACATAGAAACCTAGCAATTGTAAGTTCAGTCATTTCAAAATCCAGAAAATGTACACAGAGGTGCTCAACAGATGCACAGTGAATACCTCAGTACCAAGGATGCTGCTAGACTCTTTTCCTTGCATGGTCTGGGTTCTAAGGAGCTTGTCTAATTAATAGAGCATTTGTGGTTTAAAACTCATCCAGAAACTTCTTTCCTATCAGGGATATATAACTAGTCTAGTACAAAAAAAAAACCTGCTCTGTTATCTGATCTGATTCATCTCTAATACATGAGAGGATTTCTCAGATTGAGTTTGGCCTTATTAGTTCTGATGTTTTGTGCTATGTGATTCTTGCTGAGTTTTACTTAGAATGAAAGGTACATCCTGGTTTTGAAACTTGCTTTGTCTTGAGAGCGTCTCTGGTTGCTATGGGAATGATCCGTAGCTCATACCACAAACCAAGACAAATTCCAAAAAGATTTAAGAGATAACTATGAAAAATGTTTTTAAACGTAGAATAAAGTTTAGGTCTGGAGAGATGGCTCAGTGATTAAGGCACTTGTCTGTAATGTCTCAGGTCCTGAGTTTGATTCTCCAGTGCCCACGTAGAGTCAGATACACAAAGAGGCACATGCATCTGGAGTCTCTTTGTAGTGGCTGGAGGGCCTAGTGCACCCATTCTCTCTGTCTTTCTTCTCTCCATCTCTCGCTGCTTACAAATAAATAAAAATGAAGAAAAGTAGAATAAAGTTTAGATAAATATGGTCATTCGAGAAAGAAACATGAACTTAAATTTTTGAGAAAAATTATAGATTTTATATTATTTTATTTTATTATATTTTATTTTATTGAAATATTTTTATGTAATTATTTACAAGCAGAGATAGAGAAAAGAGAGACAGACAGAAAAAGTGAGCACACCAAGGCCTCAGCTGCTGCAAATGGACTCCAGATGCATTGTGCACCCAGCTTTACATGGGTACCAGGGAATCAAACTCGGGTCCTTAGGTGTTGCAAACAAGCGCCTTAACCGCTGAACCATCTTTCTGGCACAATAGTTTATTTTTTTAAAATATATATTTGATTCCTCACACATTAAAATTCTAATGGTAAGCAAAAATTAATAACATACTTTTAGCAAGATGTAAAAATTTGACAGTCTTCACATTAAGCAGTAATGATCCGTTATCAATAATCAGTAAGGAAATTAATTCTTCAATAAACAACTGGCCACATGCTCTGCAAATTGTAAGAAGAAAAGATGAACATAGCCATTAAAAACATTTTAAGGGACTGGGGAGATAACTCGGGTCAAGGCAAGCACTAGTTCTTGAGCTAGGTCCCCAGAAGCCATGTAAAATGCTAGGCATGAGCTGCACCTGTAATTCCAGCACTGGGAAGGTAGAGACAGGTGAATCCGTTGAGCTCACTGGTCAACCAGGCTAGCCTACTTGACAAGCTCCAGGCCCGTGAGAGATTCTGTCTCAAAAGTATGACCATTGCCACACATTTGTACACCCTCACACACACATGAATAGACATATATGCACACATAAAAATGTTGAATGATCAGTATTAACAATGATTCAGAAATGGAAATTAAAATGGAATAGTCTGTTTGAGCTATCATCTTAATATAAACTTCAGAAATAATACTTAATGCTGGCAAGAGTAGAGATTTTCTGGAAACCATTTCTTGGCATGTGTGATATGGTATGTGTGTAGTGTATGCATGTTCCCAGGCAATCTATGCACACACGTGGAGGATAGGGAAGGACGTTGGGTGTCCCTCTCTATCACCCTCCCATGTTGTCTCCTCAAAGCAGAGCCTCTCACTAGACCCAGAGCTGACATTTTTCATCAGGCTGGCTGACCGGGGAGTCCCAGGGATTCTCCTGTCCCTGCCACCCCAGGACCAGGATCACAGGAGTGTGTGGCCATGCCCAGCTTTCGCACGTGGGGGCTGAGGATCAAAGTCAGACCTTCATGTTCTAAGGCAAAGCACCCTTACCCTCTGAGCCACCTCCCTACCCACTGGAGATCATTCTGACAATATGTCCCCTGATTCAAAACCTTTGACATGTCTATGTAAACAAGGACAATGTTATATTTATCACATTATTTTTGTTGCATTTCTTTTAATAGCAAAACCTGAAAAAAAAAACATAGATATCTAAAGGGAAAAATGGTTGAGATAATGAAACCATGTAATGGAATTTTTTGTGAAATTATGAGAAAACTCATAGAAAATAATGCTAAATGAAAACAAGACCATTCACAGAAAGCTATATATGCAGTACATGCCTAGAAAAAGTTTAGAAGTAAATATTGAAATGTCAATTCTGGGTTGTTTAATATGGTTGATGTTTTTCTTTTTTGCGCTTCCCCTAACCAAATTTTCTACAATGATCATATTTTATTCTCTCAAGCTTTAAAAAGTAGTACAAACATTTTTTTTTAAAATGAAATGCCTGGTACTGGGTATATGGCTCAGTTGGTAAAGCACTTGCTGTTTTTCTAGCTGAGTGATTTCTCAGTGCATTTCTTGGGCTCTGTGGTCTGATGGTATATTATACTCTCAAAAGTTGCTCTACATACCTCCTCAAGTGTACTTCCCTGATAGATGGAATATAAATCCTCAAAGACTACATAGAAGTTTCTCAGAGCAAGGTCAAATCTTATGGGTCAGGTGTGTGGTTTGTGGTAAGAAGCAAAATCATCCTAGGTATGTCCTTAGCATATGAGAGATCCTGGGTCCAATCCCTGGCACCATTAGAAAAACAAGATAATGTGTTGCAAGGAAATAATAAAAGGTGTTATCATCAGAATTCAGAGGAAAAGAATCATTCCTCAGCAGAGGCTTTTAGAAGGCTAAGGCCAGGTGCGCCTCTCCTGGATCCCCACTAAATCAAATCATTCTAACTTGACCTCAGTCTCTGCTGCACCTGCACACACTATACTATCCATGGGCCAGCCCCCCACACCCCTCACACTGCCCATGAAGTCCTTATGCATGAGTCTCTGTCTTATTCATCCTTGTGGCCTCAAAACACAAGTTATGGGCAATTAAAAGTATTCACTGAACCTTGACCTTTCAAAATGAATTCAAATGAGAAATAAAATATCCGTCTCATGAGCTAGGATTGATGGATGATGCCAAATCCTGATGGCTTCCTCTATTCAGCCTGGCAAGTCACACACATGAAGTCATATCAGATTGTTTTGTCCCAAAGTGGCTCACTGAAACCCAACCCTCGGGTCATTATCACATGTTCTCTTACCAGTCTCCCTGTCCATCAACAGACTTAAGCAGTAACTCAAATAGACATTTCTTTTAATAACATTACTTGGAAATGACTGTAGAAAACCATGAAATAGAATTGAAAGTTTCTTGTTCCGCTGAAATTGGATCAACATTTACTGGCAAGAGCTAAGTGCTGTGGTCACTGACTGGCCAGGGGCCATTTTTGTTAGCTGCCTGGTTGTTTCTTGTTTGTACCACCAGGAAGCACAGGCAGAGTTGAACTGTTCAGACTGTCAGAATCCTGCCAGACTCTTTAACCTGCCATGTGGAACTGACCTACACTGGAGCTTTGGCACTTCCTGAGCCCCTGGGTGCGGAGAGAGGAGAGAGGGGGGGAGAGAAGAGAGAGGGAGAGAGAGAAGAGAGAGAGGAGAGAGAGGGAGAGGAGAGAGAAGAGAGGAGAGAAAGAGAGGAGAGAGACAGGAGAGAGAGAAAGAGAGAGAGAGAGAAAGAGAGAGAGAGAGAGAGAGAGAGAGAGAGAGAGAGAGAGAGAGAGAGAGAGAATCCTTACAGGCACTCTGCTCTGGGCAGCCTTGCCTGACCACTTCCTCCTCTCTGAGACCTAGGGCACCTCTATGCCTTCTTCACATCTATACTTCTCACAAGACTTAAGGTCCTGAGGGCAGGGATAATATTCCATGTTTTTTAACTTTTTATTGATAGCTTCCATAATTATATGTCATAAACCATTATGATTCCTCCCCCTTCCCCATATCTCTTTCCCCTCTTAATTAGTCTCTTGTTTTTTCGATGTTTGAAACGCAATCATTTCATAATTGAACTGAACCAGTGGGGAAAAAAGAGATGCTTTTCGGGGCTATTCTATTTGTACATTCCCTCTGGGAATTGCAGACTCTTCTAAACAGAGTACCAAAGCGTTTCTAAGAATACATGCTTGGTAGAAATCTTTGAATTCAAGTTGCAGAATTCACTAGTGGTATAGACTTGCAAGTCAATACCTCTTAAGCCTCAATGTCCTGATCTGAGAGTTGCGTGGATGTCAGAACTAATTTTCCCATCAACATTTTTTATTCTTGTCTTTTAGGATTCAGATCCTATGATCCACTGGAACAGGGATCAACAAATATTATTTTGTAACGGGCCGGATATTTGCTATTTTATGTTTCACAAGCTACATGGTCTTGGTTATATGTTGTTACAATCTTTTCAAAATAAAAAAAATGATTCTTAGTTTATAGGCTACACACACACACACACACACACACACACACACACACACACACACACACACACACACACACACACAACCAGGCCTACTGCCAGATTAGGCCCATAACCTATAGTCTGCTGAGCTCTGCTGTGGAGCTCTCTGTGGTCCCCAGACCAGCTGCAGCTAATGGGAATTCATTAAAAATTCAAATTCTTATAGTCCTGCCTTCTGCCCTCCCCACAGAATCAGGAACTTTGAAGTTGTGCCCAGCAATCTGTGTTACAATAAGCCCTCCAGGTAATGTTGATCCAGGCTGCCAACCTTGATTCCTATTAGAAACCACTCGAAGAGTTTTAGAACATGTCAGTACTCAAGTTCCCCCAATACCAAGTCAGAAACTCTGGGTGTGGGACCCAGAATGTTGGGTCGGTGTGCAGCCTCTGTTGAGAAGTGCTCATATCTGTTAGGAAATAGCTTTCCAATCTGCAAAGATGTACCTCCAGTCATCCTGCTAAGGGGACAGACTTCTTCAGGGTCTTCTTGTTTTGATAGTTCTTGAAGGAATTTCATTCCAACCAATTGATCAGAAGGATAGCCATCTGGTACTATATAATGCTGTCAGTTTTTTTTTAAAGAAATATTGTGTGCACATGCATGTGCATGTATAAGTAGAGGTCCTCTGAAATGTCATCCACCTTTGGGGGGAGGGGCAAGGTCTCTAATTAGCCTGGAGTTCACTGAGCAGGTTACACTGGCTAGCCAGCAAGCCCCAGGGATCTGCCTATCTCTGCCAAACCACTGCTAGGATTACGAGTGTGTGCCATCATGCCCTGCTTTAAAAAAGCAAACAAAAACAAAAAGACATGAGTTCCAGAAAATTGAACTCAGGTCTTCATGCTTGCAAAGTAACTACTTTACTGACAGAACAACCTCCTCAGCCCTATACTAGAGGGTTGAAAAAAATACATTCTAATACCTACCTTCGAGTAACTGCAAATCAATAGCAAACTTCTTCATTCAAAGAAGCTATGATTTCAGTTTTGCAAGGAAGAATAAACTCAAGAAACACCACTCACATTGCCTTCCCTAAATTTCCGGAGGTTAATTCAGGAAATAGTCCCTGGCTCCCCAGTGCCTTACTTTCCTCACTATCACCATGATGGGTTGGGTTCATCACTCCCTCAACCTACAAGGGTTGTGTTGGAACATGTTTCCTTCTTGTTTCAAATAACACATTTTTCCTGTACGTTTTCTACGGGAAAACACTTCCATGGTTTTACACTGGGAAGATAATTCTAGAGTGCCACATTTGACAAATGACATCAGCTAGCCTGCGCTAGCCATAAACCAATTTAGAACTCTTATGCATAATTTGGCTTCAGGTCAAGGTGGTGTAATATGAACCAGCAGGATATACAGCACAGTGTGTCCCAAGCCGCTATCCTAAAGATCAGCAAAACTCATTCCCGTAAGAGGAGCTCATTTGTACAGCAAGCTCAAGCCCTGTGGTCATCAGACAAGGATCCCTTGGCTGGAATCTCTCCTTGCCTGAGTTGCTCCTGCTTTCTGCCTCTTCGGTGACAGATTGTCTCATTGCCTCCCTTAACCCATCCCCTCCTGCCAATAACCAGTGCCCTGCCCTGTTACAGGCATACGCCCCTTTTGTTCAGGAACAAGGCAGCCATATTCTCCAGGGAATGCTGACCTTCTTTCTCTCTAGCCCTAGGGGTTGAATCTTGATGGTGAGATAAATCCAGTGATTCCACTTCCTCTGTTAGTGATTCATTTAGGAATGAGCATATGACCCACACATTTGGTCAATAAGACTTCAGAGGAAGGCTGTAAGGGAAGTTTCTGGAAAGTTCTCTCTGCTATACAAATAGAATGCAAAAAAAGATCTTTCCTTCCTTTCTTCCCCCTCTTTCCTTCTTTCCTTCCTTTCTTCCTTCCTTCCTCTTTCTAACTTTCTTCTTTTTAATATGGAGAATTGAGTTCAAGTCCTTTTGCATACTGGGCAAGTACTCTACAGAGTTACATCTCCAGCCCCAAGATGTTTCTTCTTAGGTTATTGGATACAATTCTTTGAAGATATGCTGCCAGGAGCTATTGTACCCATCTCGTAACAATGGGGGAAAATGTCTGAAGACCAAAGTTACCATGATACACTAGAAATATAGTATAATGATCAGCTTCTCCGTAGAAACCAGAATCAGTGGGCCGTGCATAGATATGAAGAATTATTACAGGCATTGGCTCACACCATGATGGAGGTCAAGAAGTCTCACAGTCTCCCATCTATAGAATCCAAGTCCAAGGCTGAAGGTCTGAGAAGCAGGCTGGGTGCTGGTGTAGGTCTCAGAATCAGACAGACCATGCACCCCAAACTCCAGCGTCCAAGGGCACTGATAGTCATCTGACCAGAAGTGAAGAACTCTGGTGTTAGAGTTAGTGTGATTGCTCAAAAACATGCTCATCAGGTACTGGGGAATTTCCTGTGGGGAAAAGATGTTTTATTCATTCCTTTGTTAGTTTTCTTTTTTACAATATAAGCTCTCTCTACCACAAGGCTGTATCTCACTGGTACTTTCTAGCTGCCACTCTTAAGCATGAAGAGCTGACGGCTCTGTTAGCTTCAGAGTCCCCCCCAGTACCAGACGCTGACGCAATGAAGGACAGGCCACAGTGGTAGGTGCCAGGGACTTTGTATTGTCTTCACCAACTCATCAGTCAGCTCTCTCTTCATGTCCAGTGTTTTGCATGTAACAAGCATTCAGTGGCATCCGATGAATGCTTGAGTGAACTCTGTTTGCAAATAGAAGGCCAAAGAGGCTTCTGAGAACTTGAAAATATTTGCGACTCTATTTTGGAGACAGAAACTTGAGCGCTGTGAGCCTTTTTCGGCCACATCTAGTTAAAAACCAGAGTGAAAAGTACTGCAGCTTCCTTTATGAAGTGCCTTCTTGCCTTTCTCTTGAGCTAGGTCTCACGCTTTCTTCCTCTGAAAGTTTCCAAGCTAAGTGATTAGGTCCTATGAATATATTGAAAATAAACATTTTCATGGCTACAAGGAGGTTTTTCTTTGAAGTCCCAAGAGAAAGTCCCAAATCTCTGAAGCATTTGTGTGTGTGTGTGTGTGTGTGTGTGTGTGTGTGTGTATGTGTGTGTGTGTGTGCAAGCACTGAAAAGGGTAAAAGCTTATCAGTTCTCTAGTGACTAGCTTATTGGACAACTCCAAAGCCATGGACTGTGTGTGTGACATTGTTTTCAAGAAATTCTTTTAAGGTTTGGAAAATGGCTCAATCAGTAATGTGTTTGCCGCTCAAGTATGAGGACCTGATTTCAGAGCTCCAGCACCTACATAAAAGCTGAGTTCATGCCTGTAATCCCAGCTTTGAAGGGCAGGGGCAGGAAGATCCCCAGAACTTTCTGGCTAGTCTAGCAAAATCAATGAGAGACCTTGCCTCAAAAAAATAAGATGGAGAGCAATTGAGCAAATAGAATTCATTTGTGAATTCATCTGATATGCACATTGCAGGCGCCACCCACCTACACAAGAACACACACACACAAGAACGCACACATACATTTTAAGAAGTTCCTTCATGGGAAATGTCTCATTGGTAGCTGGCTTTAAGTTAAGATTGGCATAGTTCTCATTCTCAGTATCTTTTTCCCAGAAAAGGACAGGTCTGTGACATTCAGGTTGAGGGTGGGCAGAAAAAATATGCCCCCTTGTTTTCAGGTAGAAAATTGTCATCTGAGCTGCTTGGAGCTAAGTTTGAAATGTCTTGAGAGTCATATCCTTCTTTCTGAGTTTGAATGAGCTCAAATGAGAGAAAGGAGTGTCGGAAGACTGAAACCAGTCTTCTCCAAAGGTAATTGTGCTTTCCAAATTAATTCCTCAGTGTTTGGCACATCTTTAGTAGTTTCATATAAAAGGAGAGCACGCTTGAGCAAAGGAAACGGGCATAGTAAGTCCCTGGCCATCCATGTGAAGATACAGAAATGATTGACTGAGTAACTGATGCCAACAAGTAATATTAATGCCACTACAAAAGCATCATTTGAATCTCAACCCAGCACTTGCTTAGTGTTCCTTATGGAAGAATGACTTGCTCCCATGTCTGTCTCTAGCATTAAAGTTAAAGTGCCTTGAAGTCTGGTCCATGTATCAAGTTGCCTTTGAACTTCGGTGCCTGAAATACTTACAGTAGCAGGCACTCAGTAAATATTTTGAAATGGAACTAAATTATTACATAATAGTGAGAAGGTCCAGACTCCGTCAGTTGACAGATATATACTAGGCCTAGAAGAAACAAGGCGGAGACTGTAAATAAAGGTATTTTGCTTGTATAGCCAGAGGAGACTGGTTTGGAAATCAAATAGGCCATATATCGAATTCCAGCTTTGTTACTCACTGACTGTTCTAGCTTAACTTAGTTACTTACTTCACTGACCCTCGACTTCATCCTTTATAAAATGGAGACAACTTCTCAATGGATTGTTGGGAAAGCTAAATGAGGTGATGTTAAGGGTTGAGTTGTGGTCCTCTCAAAATTTGTATGTTGAAGTTCTCCAGTCCCTCAGTCCACGACCTTTGGAAACATGAATATTAAAGATATAATTACTTAAGACCAACACAGGTGTGCCTACTGTATTTGACTATGGCTGGTAACCTGATAAAAGTGGTAAATAGAGAGATAAGCATGCAATGTAGAGAATACTATGGAAAGATTAAGGCAAGCATTACAGTGATATTCTATAAGCCAGGGAATACTAGAAGTTATTGGTAAACCTTCAGGTGCTGGGGAAAAGGTCAGTTCTTCCCCACAGACCTCAGAAGGAGCCAACAGCACCAAGACCTTGATCTTGGTCTTATCTAGTCTCCAGAATTGTGAGACAGTAAGGTTCTGTTGTTTAAGTCATTTCGTTGAGGCAAATCTAGTAACTCTGCCTCTTGGGTGGCATCGCAGTATACAAGGTCAGTGCCTGGTATAGTAAGTGCTCCAACTCCATACTTGTTATTCTCTTTGTGCACGTCATCTTCCTAGATGTTCACGCTGTAGCAGAGTGTTGGGGCACACACTGAATGCAATCATGCTGAATGATAATCTATACTAGGAAGGTAAAGATTGACTAGTATAAGCTAGAATAAAATGGCATTAGGTTACATGTTTGGAGTGAAATAATCCTCCTCAGAGACCCACATTTCCAGGATGTTATTGAAAGTTTCCTTCTTTCTTTTTAAAAACTAGTAGGTGCCAGGCGTGGTGGCTCACGCCTTTAATCCCAGCACTCGGGAGGCAGAGGTAGGAGGATCGCCGTGAGTTCAAGGCTACCCTGAGACTACAGAGTGAATTCCAGGTCAGCCTGGGCTAGAATAAGACCCTACCACGGAAAACCAAAAAAAAAAAAAAAAAACAAAAAACTAGTAGGGCTGGGGAGATGGCTCAGTGGGTAAAGCATCTGTGTAACTCTGAGTACCTGAGGTCGGTTCCCCAGGCTCTAAATCCAACCTCAGGCTTCTGTAATCCCCTTGTGTCATAGTTTGATCAAGGTGTCCCCCACAAACAATTGAATGTGTTCTCAATGATCGATCCTCAGCTGGTGGAAGTTCGGGAATTACAACCTCACTAGAGCTGTGTTGTTGGGGGTGGGCTTATGGGATTATAAACCAGCTTCCCCTTGCCAGTGTTTGGCACACCTTCCTGCTATTGTTTGCAGTGCTGTGGCAGAGGTGATGTTCACCCCTCTGCTCATGTCATCATTTTCCCTGCCAGGATGGAGTCTCCCCTCAAGTCCGTAAGTCTAATAAACCCATTCCTCCACAAGCAGCTTTTGTTTGGGTTCTTTCTGCGCAGCAACTAGAATGCTGACCGCAACACCTTGCTCCCCTGGTGAGAAGGGAAGCAGAGACAGGAGTAGTTTCCAGAAACTTGTGAAGGGTTGAAGGCAAAGACCAACCCAACACAAACACACATGCACAAACACACAAACACACACACACACACAAGAAAAAAAAGAGAAAGAAAACTAGAAATATTGATAAATCAAGAATGGTCTTTGTAGTCATCTCTTTTCTATTGCTATGAAAACAACTGAAGCTGGGTAACACAAAAAGAAAAGTTAATTTAATTTGGAGTTCTTGAAGTTAAGTATGACATATATATGCCTGAACATGTATAGGTTGTTGCAGCCATATCCAGCCTTCCTACAAATGCTGGACAGCTCAGATATGGAGAGAGAGAGAGAGAGAGAGAGAGAGAGAGAGAGAGAGAGAGAGAGAGAGAGAGAGA
>PVHP010004774.1:0-15045 GCA_004024765.1 Zapus hudsonius | reverse complement strand
TAAGCAGGAGATCCTGCCAGTTACAAAATCAACCACAGAGCAAGAAGTATACCTGTGCAATAGTGGCACACTGCCAATGTAAGCAACCAACTGCTCAAGGATTGGACATGAGACCCGCTCAGTGGGGGAAAACTGATATCTGGCTTTGGAAACCAGCCAGATTACCCAGAACAGAAAACCAATGGGCTCCAGAGAGAACCTCCACTGCTCTTTCACTAAGAAGAGTGGACATACGCATCAACATATCTTTCTAATGATTACTCTTATCCCCCTGAATTCAAACTGTTCTCACTTTTGGTTGGAGACTCTATTCTATTTTACAGATGGAAGAAAATATGGGGGAGAACAAGGATACATCACTACATCAAGAAGAGAGACTCAACGGTCTACCAGGAGATGGGTTACCTCCACCTCGTCTGCCCAGCCCCCCTCCCACCCTAGGCCTAGAAGTCATTACAGGAAAAGTGGTGACAGTAATACTGCTCTCACTGCTAGCCTGAAAACCAGTTCCAGGGAAATGGCGACAGACACTGTGGTCACTCAGACCTCATAAAAACAGAGATCCAGAGACTATAGAGAAAGCAACACTAAATCAGATCTCTACTTTGCCCACCAAGCCTCATGGAGCATCACAGAAGAGGGGGCAGGAAAGACTGTAAGAGACTCAGGATGGGTGGGAATGTCAGTGAGACCATGTTTCTCCCATCCCTGCAGAGACTGGCTGACGCCTCCTGGTCCCCACAATGAATACTGATAACCCCACTGAAGAACCTCAGAAGAATTGGGGTCAGAGAGAGCGACTCAAAGGTTGCAAACTTTTTATTTAAAAAATCAAAAAGTAAAATTTTAAAAAGTAAAAAAATGAAACGAAACGGTAATCTAAAACCATGGAATTTTTGTTTCTGTTAACCAAAGCTTCCAAGAACCTATGACTCTGTCTCTTCCCTCCAAAAAGGCAAAATGGCAATTTTGTTTTTTTTAAACAATAATTCTCTTGTTAACATTCATTGACTTGCCACTGTATTTTATCTGCCTTCAAAGGAGGTATTAATAGTGGATAGTATTATCATGAATGTATGTGTCCCAGGAGCTATCACATACCTATATGTTTTTAAAATTTGAATTAATATAGGACATGAAAAATGAGAAGATTTCATGTAAAAATTCAGCTTTTTGCTGTTCTCGATAAAGCACATGGACTCACGTCTGCAGACATCAACCACCACCTCAGCTGAGAAGCACCCCGGTGCCACCTCAGTTCCTGCCCAACCTACCCCACCACTCAACTTATTTCCAGTCCTCGGTAGCATGAGTAAGGGGACACTTATCCCCACACATTCCACACCATTTCACATGCCAATGATCAACTGATGTGAAACACCTTGTAGTGATTTGAATGTAATCTTCCTGCTCCTGTAAAGGTTCGAGTGTTTGAATCCTTGGTCTCCAGCATGGTGGTGCTGTTTGGGAAGGTTGTGAAATCTTCAGGAGGTGGGGTCTTGCTGGAGGAAGTATGTCACTGGGGGTGGGCCTTGAGGTGTTCCAACCTGGCCCTGCTTGCTGCTGTCTCTTACTTCCTCTGCACCTGCCACAGTGGACTCTACCTCCTAGAACTCTAAGCTGAAATAAACTCTTCTCTTCCCTAGGTTGCTTGTTGTGGGGTATTTTATCCCAGCAATGAAAAAGGTAACTAAAGCCCACCTCTATGTATTTATTATGTTCTGACTGCTCTCCTAATCCAAAAGAGAAAAAGAGTCACTGATACACTCAGGCACTTATGGTCTAGTTCAGTGCCAGCCAGTGTGACAGACTCTAGTCACATGTGGTTACTGAGCTTCTGAAATGTAGTTAGTTTCAACAAGATGTACTATATTTGTAAATG
The DNA here is from genome assembly GCA_004024765.1 of Zapus hudsonius. Lineage (NCBI taxonomy): Eukaryota > Metazoa > Chordata > Mammalia > Rodentia > Dipodidae > Zapus > Zapus hudsonius. The sequence goes on along the minus strand of PVHP010004774.1, from coordinate 13,163 downwards.
ACACACAGGATGTCACATTTCAACAATAATAGATATCATTAATATTTTTATATTGATTCCATGTTGAAAGGATAATATTTTGACATGTGTAAAATTTGATTTATTATGAAAAGCAATTTCAACTACTTTTTAGTTTCCAATGTAGCGACTAGAATTAAAATTACCTATGTACCTTGCCTTACATTTCTTATTGGACAGCATCGATCTTGACTGAATGTATGTTTGACAAAAATTTACCCAAGGCCAAGGGCTGAGTGGTTAAGAGCCTGCCAGCCCATGTTCAATTCTCCAGTACCCATGACAGCCAGATGTGCAATATGGCACATGCATCTGGAGTTGTTTGCAGTGGCAAGAGCCTGTGATGTGCCCATTCTCTCTGTCTTTCTCTCTTAAAACAAAGACACAAAGATAAAACAAAGTTACATAAAACTAAAAGAAATTTGTGCAAACTTCTGTAAGTTGGGGGAGAAATATTTACTTTAGGCATAAGTCTGAAGAGGTGAAATGGGAGCATATTTGCATGTGTTACGTCCCAGAACTGAAGCAGAATGGGAAGTTTGTCCTTCCATCCCTCTCGGAGCATTTCTTCTGTGTAGCTGATACTTGGTGGTGGTGGTTCCCAACGCTGAGAATGAAGAGTAGGGGACAATAAGGTTTAGGATTCAAGTGAGCTGAGAAGTTGGGTTCTGCTTGCCTGAGTCCTCTGAGAGGCAGTGCCAAGATGAGCTCAACTGTGCAAGGATTTTATTAGGGGAATTGCTTGTGGGAAAGAAAATGGGGAGACCCAGAAAGGAGAGCTGTAGCAAGTCTGAGCTAGAGAAAGAGGAGGGGAAAACCTGATAGGGACACTGTAGTCTAAAGAAGACTCATCAAAGGGTGTGAAGGAGACCTGTGAGCAAAGTGGAAGAAATTTTTGTCCCAGGGATGTATCAGGGGCCCAGTGGCAGAGGGTCATGGGCTGGGAGCAACCACTGCAAATGGGGCACAGCACCATGCAGTGGTGAGGTTCAGAGTGTAGCCACTTAGCCCCGGGTTCTTGCTTCTCCCAGGCAGGTATATAAGCGAATTCCCACACCTGCCCTAGAAGCCTCTGCTGATATCACAAAGGTAGGTTAGGCAACCTAGAAAAAGCATGACTAGCCTATTCCCTGCAAGTGAGCAAAGACTTAAAGTAGCCACACCTTTCTCTAATCTACTTAAGGGGAAAAAAGCAACTCCAAAGTAATATAAATTATAGTGTCAGTTAAAGTACTTAGTGAGCTTGCAGTGAGCCTATGGGAGGTTAATCTGAAAACCTTAAAGGTCACTTCCACTTCCATAGCTACTTACACTTCTCTAATTGTTTCCAGGGAAAGACTGTTCCAGGAACAGTCTCCTTTCTCAATATATATATGAGGTGGGGGTTCACTGTGTACCCCAGGCTGGTCTGGCACTTGCTTCAAAAGCCAGGATGAACTCAAACTCATGATCCTTCCGCCTTAGTCTCGCAAATGCCAAGTTAACAGGTATGAGCCACAACGCCTGGCTCAAGAAAATATGTATTTTCAAAAGCACTCACCCCAAGTAGAAATTGCTATTTATTCGTATTTGATTAGTCTTTCAAAGCATGTGTATATAATTAGCTTATTTATGATTATACTTGTTGTCATACTGTACATATATTTTATAGTATGATGCTTCAAACATTTTCTCATATCATCGAAAATGCCTCCACAGAGTGTGCATTGGTATAGATCTTTGATTATGTTCTAATGGAATATTCATACAAGGTCAATAATTGCAAGAACAAAAGACCTTCTAATGTTTTTGATGTATATTTACCTCTTCCTTTATCAGCCATGTAAGAGAGTGCCTGTTTTTTATAAACCAGCCTTGGCTCCAAGAATAATAATTAAAAAATATTTCCCAAATGAAATTGAAAACAACACCATTTAAAAATATATTTCCTTTAATTACTAGTAGCATTGGAATTTTTTGCTTGTATTCTTAATGATGTTTAGTTCTTTGCCTTGACCAAGTTTCCATTGAATATATCCTTTTTTATTGACTTAGAAGACTCCTTACATACTAAGCAAACTTCTATTTGCCTACCAATGTATTAGGACTATTTCCCCAGTGTGTCATTTATTTTTCACTTGTGTGATTTTTCCATATATAATTGTTTTAGATTTTCAAAACTAGCAGTGTTTTCATTTATGAGATCTGCTTTGATAAGGCCTTACCTATTTTAATCAATATTTTATAACAATATTTCTATGTTTAATTCTCTACTAAAAGAAAAATAAAAGTGACTTTACTTTTCATATTCAAAGATGTCATCCAGTGAGAACTCAATTTTCTGTACTGCTCCAGATAAAAATCTAATTCTGTTATTTTACAAATTATTGTCAGCTTGTCTCAACAGTATTTACAGCATAATCTAGCCTTTCTCATTTAAGTTAATTTTCACATTTCATAAGGATAGTGTTTAAAAAGCTTCTGTGGGTTTTAAAAATCCTTTTGTTATTCATTTCTAGTTTTTTTGTGCTGTCATTAGGTATTGTGGCCTATTCATTTTTCTACTTAGGGAAATACATGATCATTTCCGTTTTGTCAAGTAAGTGGGTCGCTGTCACTGCAAACTATTGTTTGGTATGTTGCAAAACAAATTTTGATATGAATGAAATATTTGAGCTTATGAATGGTGTGCATTTTCATAAATTAGAATGCTTTTAATGTTTCACGATACCGTCTGGTGGAACAGAATCACTGTGGAGCAGAATGATGGGGTTACACCAGGGTTGGACTGTGGCTTCTAAGGTTCCTTGACCTTGGTGTCTGTCTATGAGGTCTGAACAGTCTAAGGTTCCTGTCCTTGCATTTCCAGAAAGTCTCTATTTCCCATGATGCTTCAGAGGGTAATTACAGTCATTCCTCCTGGTCCCTCTGACTCAAGCAAGGATGATTAAGCTTCTATTCTTTACAACTAAAAAATAAATCACCCTGCTTGGAATGCCAAGCACATCCTGCAAGGCCAAAGAAGGGGCTGTGCATCTGATGCACGACCTAAGGAAGTGGACCTGAAACTTGCATCTCTGAGGGAGGCAGGCAGTCCTGGAAGTCCACTGAACAACCCTTACTCTAGCTGCTCAGTAGTAAACAGAAAGATTGCCATCCTTACTTACAAATGAGTCCACTGAAAGCAAGTGTGTAAAAAGTGCCTTTTGGATCTTCTGTGCTATAGTAGCACCTTAGTTGAGTTTCTAAGGTTAAAGAATTATCACTATTGCTTCAATTGCATTGAGAGTGGGTTTTGGAGGTACATGGGGGAATCAGGCCTTGTGCTCCAATTACCATCATGAGTGGGAAATTGTTGCTTGCATTTGAATTTTTTCCACATTAAAAAATTTAAATAAAAAATTGGGGGGGGCATTGAGGTAGGATCTTACTCTAGCCTCAGGCTGACCTGGAATGTACTCTGTAGTCCAGGCTAGCCTCAATCTCACAGCAATCTTATCTCAGCCTCCTAAGTGCAAGGATGAAAGGTGCGTGCCTCTACACCCAACTTAAAAACTAAAAAATTTTAATATTTTTAAACTTTTTGAGGTAGGGTCTACTTCCATAATTATAGACCATAAACCATTATGACTCCCTCCTTCCCTCCCTGATATTTCTTCCCCCTCTCAATTTGTCTTTGTTTTGTGTCATCATCTTTTCCTCCCATTATGTGTAGGGATTATCAGGCACTGCAAAATTGATATTCAAGACCATTTTGTGTCTGGAAGTTTGTGTTGTAAGCAGTCCTACCCTTCCTTTGGAAAAGTGTTAATTTTTAAATAATGCCTTCTTGATGCATCTGCCCAAATAATAATGGATTAAAAATATGAGTGAGGATTTGTGGGTAGAAATCCTGAGACATTTTAAATAGAGGAAGCTATTCAAGATAGAACTTTGATACTCTGAGAATATCAGTGTTGTAGTTACCTTTCGTTGCTAACACAAAGCACCAACCAAAAGCAGCTAATGGAAGGGAAGCTCCATGGTGGCAGGGGAAAGGATGGCATGAGCAGAGGCTGGGTGTCACCTCTGCCAAGCAGATGGAAAACTGCAAGAGAAGGAGCCAAACTCTGGTAAGGGAGAGCTGGCTGTCACACCCCAAGATCCATCCCCAACAATTCACCTGCTTCAGTAAGGCTCCACCTCCCCAATTACCATCAGCTGGAGATCAAGCATTCAGAAAACATACATTTAGGGAGGACAATTAATTCAAACTACCACAATCAGATATTGTTTCCTTCCTTTTCTTCCCCTCTCTCTCCTTCTCTCTCTCTCTCTCTCTTTCTTTCTTCCCTTCCTTCCTTCCTGCCTCTTTCTCTCTTTTCCTTTCTCCTCTTTATCATTCTCTTCTTTCTTTCCTTTCCTTCTTTCCTATTTTTGTTCTATCCTTCCCTTGATCTTTCTGATCCTTCTTTGTTGTTTGTTTTGTAACAGTCTCCTGTAGCCTTGGCTGGCTTTAATCCTCTCAGTCAACAATGACTTTGAACTGATCCTCCTGCCTCTACCTCCTGAGTGCTGAGATTTCAGGTATGTACCACCAGACACAGCCTCATAATTTATTCTCTTTCTTCTCCCTTGTAATCAGTTCATACCAGGATGTCTAGTGGGCAATATCAGGAATAAATAGTTCAGTCAATAGCCACATTTTGAGGTACACCATTTAGCTCTGAGCAAAGGATTGCAAGAGAACCCAAAGATAGCCAAATGCTTGCTATGGCAACTGCCATTATTTAACTGTAAGCAAACTTCCAAAGGAGGTCAGATTAAAGACACACGATTAGTCCTTAGGTACATGCAGATTAAAACTGCAATGAGATGACATTTCACATGCCTTAGGACAGAAAGAATAAAAAAAGGGCTGATAATGAAAGTGAGGAAAAGCAGACATTGAAATTCAATATTTTGGGATAATTGAAATGTTTCAGAATAGTGGTGATGTCCTTACAATCATATGAATGAACAAAAAATATACTGAATTGTATAATTTACAAAACACCTTTATATGCCTTGTATTAATCAAAATTGGTTAAAAAATAAATGAAATTGCAAAGGCTTTTATAATAATCCCAAACCTTCATGAGGGGGTGAGGGAGGAAGAGCTCAATTTAGAGAAGAGAGATTTTAGAAAGATTCTCTAAACACACAGGATCAAATCCAGACCATGAAGAACGAGGGTTGAATCCAAGACCAAAGCGGTCCAGATGATTGCCCTTCCACGGAGCTGGAGTGGCAGGAGAAGAACAGGATTGGATGACAGGCATGAGATTCAGTCACAAGAGGATATGTGCAAGGGCACCAGGGGAGAAAAGAGGAGACTGATGGGAACCAGTCAGCCAGCTATTTGGGTCATCCACCCAGTTAGTACTGACAACCAGCAATCACGCTCACGTTGAAACGCTAGGCAAGAGCCAAACTATGGGGGATTCTGTGTGTGTGATAGAAAACACAGTTTTTGTTCAGAACATTCCAAGGAACTAGTCTTTTAAATTAGAGTTAAGTGCTGTGTAGCTATTTCCTCTAGACTAAAACATTCTTTCTTAGAGGAAGGAGGTTGGTTAACAAGACTCATGAAACTCACAAGAAACTAACAAGACACAGACTCAGGCAACTTACAAGATTCTCTTACAATTCACTCCCCTGGTGAAAGCACAATTCAATTGCTGAGGGAGAAAGAAGGTTATTGTGGTGTAGCTGCCTGAAAGGTGGGAAGGGAACTCTGGAGATGGAACTTTCTTCAGTCATCACCCATGCCATTCTTGAATGGGGTTTCTACCCAGGCAGCTGCTTGGGTCACCCATGCTCCCATAAGTCACCTCAAGAAACTCTGGATGGAATCATTTCTGTGGCCTGTTATTACCCTCTTACTATAGGACAAGTAGGTGGTTGTGTGCATCTCCACAGGAAAAACAGTGCATCAACAAATTATCTACACTGTAGGGAAAGGACTTCAACAGTAAAAATCATATAAAAAGCCAGAAATTCAGAGAACTGGAGGAGTGTTGCAGAACTTAAAAAGGAGAAAAGAATGATACAATAAAATCATCATGCCAAATTGCTGAAAGCAGTTAGTTATTGTTATGGTATTAGATACTGAAGCCAGAGCCTCCTGAATCCTAGGCAAGTTCTAGACCACTGACTAGTTATATCACAAGTCCCACTGAAAGTGTTTTAAATGTTTATGTATACACTTAACTGCAAAGGTACCAAAAGAAAGATAAACTAAATGTTGATTAGGTAGAGGAAAATATTTCTATGAGAGGGGTTACTACATCATGGAAAAACATGGTGGGCTTCAGTTCTGAAGACCAAAAGAAGCTTCTTGGTTTTTATAAATTCTGGGCGAGGGGGGAAGTTCTCCTCCCAGCAATTCACCTTATGTGGTACAAGCTTCAAAGACACCACATAGTACTCAAGGCCATAACTCAGGTGGACTTCTGTTTCCCTGGTAACAGGGGGATGTCTTGCATCTCCCTTTAGCCTTGGCTGTTCTCATGCAGCACGGGGATTGTGAAAGTGACCACATCTGTCTTCTAAGGTTAACCTTTGATCAGCACTTAGCACTTTGAATAAAGCAAAACGATTGTCCTTCAATAGTTAGATGCTAAAACATGGGGGTTGTGATGGTTGTGTTTTGTTGTCAACTTGATCTTTTTAATTATCTTGGGTGGGTCTCTGAGGATGTTTGCAGGAAGGCAGCCTCTCAGTAGGGGGCAAGATGTAAAGAAGCTCAAAGAGAGGGGACGGGGCAAGATAGTGGACGAGTAACAGCGTCGCCAGGACTCTCTCTGTGAAGGTTTGATTTTCCAGCTTGGATCCAAACCCCGGACCCCAGCCAGTCCTGAACCCAAGCCCACCCTCTTCCCAGGTCTGGCACCAGCCCAGACAGAGTTCCCCAGCGGTTCTCCACTCCGCAGAGGAGCAGAGACCACCCCCCTCCCCCACCCCAAACTCCCATGATTGTCTCCTCCCAGCTGGTTCCCAAGCCCGGCAGCTAGCTGAGCACTGTTCCCTCACCGGCCCCTTCCCTCCAGCACCTGATCCTCCGACACACTTCTCTCCTCGACCCCCCCAACATACACAGGCGGACGGGATCCTTGGGCAAACTGACCTAGCTTGGTTCCAGGGCCAGACCTCAGGCAGATACCTGGGAACCTCGGCAGAGGCTGGTTCAGACAGGTACCTGAGAGGAGGGCACAGGCGGTCTCGGCAAGTACCAGGGATCACATGCCACTGCCAGGTGGGAAGACACTGGGCTCCATAATTGGGGGTGCTGGGCGGTTTCTACTGCCCCATACCAATCGGGGACAGGGGCCTATGAGGTGGCTCTAAGACTAAACAGTCACATACAGAGGGATCTAGACGGTAAAGATCAAAGCCTGTCTGGGGACAGAATACCCTAACAGGAAAGACCTCTGCTTAAGATCAAACCTGGTGATCATTCCACTGGAAGTAAAGTGGGCTGAATAGCACTCCCCAGGGTACCTGAGTCCCACTCCCCTACCTGGACATGGGCAGAAACCAACGAAAAAAACCCACAGAAATTAAAGACGGATCTCCCCAACTCAGGGCCTCTAGTCCCATTATGGAACAGGAAAGAGACAAGGAAGTGGAGACAACAAAAATACAATCCCAAAGAGAGAATAATATGACTCCTGACCACAACTGCAATGGAAATATGAAGCAGTTAATGGCTGATATGGAAACTATGAAAAAAGACATGAATGAGATGAAGCTCACCAACTCAAGCATAGACTACAGACTGAATTCAATGGAGAGAAATATGAATGAATTCAGAAACACATTAAGTGAATTGAAGGTGAACCAACTACAGGAAGGGCTAGACAATCAATTGATTAAATTTGATGGGGCCTTAAGAAAACTTAAAAGTGATTTTCAGGAATCCCTAGCAAAAACAAAAATAGAATGGAAATTGGATCTCACCAAAGAATTGGAGTCTATAAACAAAATTATAGCAGAAACCAAAAATGAAATGGAAATGTTAAAAACCTGCCTTGAATCAATCAATCCCAGATTCAACAATCTTTAGGACAGACTCTCAGATGTTGAGGACAAGACAGAAGGAATTAATAAGTATGTCATAGGATTCAACAAATTCAAGAAATCAAGTGAGCATAATTTAAGGGATCTATGGGATACCACATTGGATAAAGAGGTCCAATATTAGAATCATGGGGATCCCAGAGGGAGAAGAAGCCCAGGCTAAGGGCATAGGAAACATTTTCAACAGAATTATTCAAGAAAACGTCCCCTATCTAACAAGAGAAAACCCACTCAACTTTCAATGGGCCCAGAGGACTCCAAATAGACAGGACATGAAGAAAAATTCTCCAAGACACATTTTAATTAAGATGCCTAACATAGAAAGCAAAGAGAAAATACTCAAAGCTGCTAGAGAAAAGCAATCTGTAACTTATAAAGGAAAACCCATCAGACTTACCTCAGACTTCTCATTAGAAACCATGAAAGCCAGAAGGGCTTGGAATAATGTTTTTCAGGGCCTAAAGAAGTGTGGCTTTCAACCTAGACTACTGTACCCAGCAAAGCTATCCCTCATAATAGATGGAGATTTGAAAGTGTTCCACAAAATAAACCAGCTCTACGACTATTTGAAAACAAAGCCAAAATTTCAGAAGATCCTACAAGAGATATCCCACACAGAAGAAATAAGAAATCTACCTCAGAAGAATACCAGAGATCAGGCATGACAATCACAGTCAGTGTGCTAATAACAGCAGCACAGACAACAACCCCTATTAACCCTTCATCATGGCAGGGCTTAAAGCAAACCTCACAGTTATATCACTGAATATAAATGGACTCAACTCCCCTATAAAAAGACACAGACTTGCAGGGTGGCTTAGAAAAATGGACCCTTCCATCTGCTGCCTTCAGGAAACAAACTTTACCTCTAAAGACAGCAATCTTCTTAGAATAAAAGGATGGAAAACAGCTTATCAGGCATGTGGAAGTAAAAAGCAAGCAGGTGTGGCTACATTAATCTCTGACAAAATAGACTTTACACCAAAATCAATTAAAAAGGATAATGATGGTCACTTCTTACTCATCAAAGAAAGGATCTAACAGGAAGATATCACCATCATTAACATATATGCACCAAATTTGGGTGCAACACAGTTCATAAAGGAAACCCTACTCAAAAATAAAGCAGAAATAGACTGTAATTCCATCATAGTACGAGACTTTAATACACCGCTATTAGGTCTAGACAGATCAACCAAACAGAAGATCAGCAGGGACATAACGGAGCTCAATAACACCATTGACCAGCTAGGTATAACAGATATTTATAGAACGTTCTACCCCAAAGACACAGAATATACATTCTTCTCAGCAGCACATAGGACTTTTTCTAAAATTGATCACATCTTAGGTCACAAATCTTCCCTAAACAAATTTATGAAGATTGATGTAGTTCCTTGCATCATATCAGACTATAGTGCATTAAAGGTAGAAATTAACAATGGAACAGGATCCAGAAAATACAAAAGACTAGCGCCTGAATAATTTGCTCCTAAAAAATGATTGGGTCATCCAAGAAATAAAACAGGAAATTCAGAATTTCCTAGTAATCAATGATGACAATAATACATCTTATCAGAACTTGTGGGACACAATGAAGGCAGTTCTGAGGGGAAAGTTCATTGTGCTAAATGCCTTCATATCAAAGACAGAGATGTCTCAAATCAATCGCCTAACCATCCACCTAAGATCATTGGAACAGACGGAAAAAGCTAACCCAAGGAGCACAAGACAAAAGAAAATAATTAAAATCAGAGCTGAGATTAATGAATTGAAAATAAAGAAAATGATTTAAAAAATAGATAAATCAAAGAGTTGGTTCTTTGAAAAAGTTAATAAGATTGACAAACCCCTGGTCAATCTAATCAAACAAAGAAATGAGAAAGCCCAAATCAACAAAATCAGAAAGGACAATAGTGAGATCACAACAGATCCCGAAGACATTGGAAGAATCATCAGGTCATAATTCCAAAAACTCTACTCCACAAAATTAGAGAACATGGAAGAAATGGATAAGTTTTTGGACACCTACCAACTGCCAAACCTTAACCCAGAGCAGATAAAAGCACTAAATAAACCTATCACATCCACAGAGATTGAAGATGTAATCAAAAACCTTCCCAAAAGGAAAAGCCCAGGACCAGATGGTTTCTCACCTGATTTCTACCAAGCCTTCATCACAGAGTTGAAACCACTCTTTCTGAAGCTTGTTAGAAGCATAGAAAAAGAGGGAAGGCTTCCAAACACCTTCTATGAAGCTACCATTGCCCTAATCCCCAAACCAGGCAATGATGCAACAAGAAAAGAGAACTACAGACCCATATCTCTGATGAACTTAGATGCAAAAATCCTGAACAAAGTTCTAGCAAACCGGATACAACACTACATCAAAAATATTATCCACCCTGACCAAGTTGGCTTTATCCCAGAGATGCAGAGATGGTTCAACATACACAAGTTGATAAATGTAATACATTACATTAATCGGCTCAACCACAAAAACCACATTAGTATCTCAATAGATGCGGAGAAGGCCTTTGACAAAATTCAACACCACTTCATGTTCAAAGCTCTGGAAAGAATAGGCATAGATGGCCTATACCTCAAATTAATAAAGACGATTTACAAAACTCCTAAAGCACAAATCATTCTCAATGGAGAATGACTCAAGGAGTTCCCACTCAATTCAGGAACAAGACAGGGGTGTCCACTCTCACCACTGATCTTTAACACGGTGCTTGAAGTTCTAGCCCAAGCGATACGACAGCAAAAGGGCACAAAAGGTATACAAATAGGAAAGGAAGAAATTAAACTATCCCTCTTTGCAGATGACATGATCCTTTATATATCAGACCCAAAGAATATTATCAGTAACCTCTTGAAGGTGAGTAATGCCTTCAGCAACGTGGCAGGATACAAAATTAACACACAAAAATCAGTAGCCTTTATATATGCAGAAGACAAACAGACAGAAAAAGACATCAGAGAGACTGTCCTATTTTCTATAGCCTCAAAGTAAATCAAATACCTTGGAATATCACTAACCAAGGTTGTAAAGGACTTATATAAGGAAAATATTGAAACACTCAAGAAGGAAATAAAGGAGGAAGTGAGAAGATGGAAAGATATTGCATGCTCATGGTTAGGGAGAATCAATATAGTAAAAATGGCAAACCTGCCAAAAGCGATTTACAGATTCAATGCCATGCCGATAAAAATCCCAACCTCTTTCTTCACAGACATAGAAAAAATAATCTCTAAATTTATTTGAAAGGGCCAAAGACCTTGGATATCTAAAACTATTCTAAGTAAAAAAAATCTACTCAGGATGTATCACCATCCCTGACTTCAAAACATACTACAAAGCCATAATAACTAAAACAGCATGGTACTGGCATAAAAACAGACAGACAGATCAATGGAGCAGGATTGAAGACCCAGCTTTAATTGGAAGTAACTTCAGTTATTTGGTCTTTGACAAGGGGGCCAACAATGTACGCTGGGCCAAAGATAGCATCTTCAACAAATGGTGCTGAATGAATTGGATAAACATGTGTAAAAATGAAAATAGATCCACTCCTTTCATCATGCACAAAAATCAACTCCAAATGAATCAGAGATCTTAATATAAATCTGGTAACCCTGAACACCCTGGAAGAAAAAATAGGAGGAACTCTACATGAAATAGGAGTAGGGAAAAATTTCCTGAGCAAATCTCCAGCAGCCAAGGAAATACAACAAACATTTAACCAATGGGACCTGATCAGACTCAAAAGCTTTTGTACAAACAAACCATACTCAGAGCCAATAGACCCCCTTCAAATTGGGAGATGATTTCTGCCAGCTACAACTCAGACAGAGGCCTAATTTCCAGAACCTACAGAGAACTCAAAAAAATTAACAACAAAAAAGCAAACTGCCCCCTCACAAAATGGGGCACTGATCTCAACAGAGAATTCACAGAGGAGGAAACACAAATGGCCTTTTCTTGCCTGAGAAAGTGCTCAGCCTCCTTAAGCATCAGGGAAATGCAAATCAAACCACAATGAGATACCACCTTTCCCCAGTCAGAATGGCAATCATAAAGAAAACCAACCACAATCATTGCTGGCGAAATTGCGGGGAAAAAGGAACCCTCATTCACTGCTGGTGGGATTGCAAACTCGTTCAACCCCTATGGAAAGCAGTGTGGAGACTCCTAGACAGAATGGACATAGAACTACCGATGGACCCAGCTATCACTCTACTAGGCATCTACCCGCAAGATGCCACATCGATGCAGAAAATTTTGTACAACTATATTTATAGCAGCTCAATTCAAAATAGCCAAGAATTGGAATCAACCCAAATGCCCATCCATTGAGGAATGGACAGTGAAACTGTGGTATACATTTTTTTCTTTTGAGATATTTTTCCTTAAATATATATTTATTGTCCATAATGAGTTACATTATTCAGTGGCAAACAATGAGTTGTAATCCCCAATTCCCCAATGCCCCCCTCCCCATCCCCAATCAGCTAGATATCCTCCTCCGTGGGCCGTCTGGATCAGTCCTTGTGGCAGGGGACCCTGGATAGCCTAGTACTCAGCCTGGTCCTCCTGGCCCAAGTGTGTTGATACTGAAGGGTCCCATGCTTCTGGATAGTCTCCCCCACCAAGGCTCTTACGATCTTTCCGCCCCCTCTTCCACATAGGTCCCTGAGTCGTGGTGGATGAGTATTAAGGCTACTTTAAGGTTGTGAGTTTTGGTGTCTTTGTGTCAAAGATTGTTGGTTTCTGTCTCACTGGCTTATCCTGTGTAGATTGTTCCTAAAAGAAGACAGAATTCTGTCAAAGCTCTTGAACGCCCTCCCCAGGCCTGAGGAAAACTTTTTTTTTTTTACTTTATTGTCCATAATGAGTTACAACATTTAGTGGGCAAACAATGAGTTGTTATCCCCAATTCCCCACTGCCCTCCCCTCCCCCCTCCACTGGATAACCTCCTCCATGGGTCGTCTGGATCAGTCCTTGTGACAGGGGACCATGGATAGCCTAGTATTCAGCCAGGTTCTCCTGGCCATGCCT
>PVHP010004773.1:0-69351 GCA_004024765.1 Zapus hudsonius | reverse complement strand
GGATTGGATGCTCCCAGCATGTGGGGGTGTTTTGAATGGGATTTTGGATGTGACAAGGAGAATGGTTCGAGTTGTTGGAATGAAGCTGGGCTGCAGAAATCAAGGAAGCAGTTGGGAGGATGGGATGGTGAGGAGACAACAGCTTTTCAAGGTTTTAACTTTTCTCTCTCCTCAACAGACAGCTTGTGTCATTTTCCAGCGTTGTGCTTCTGTATTGTGAATTTGGACAATTAGATGAAAAGTATCTCATAGCAAGTTCAGAAAACCGTGGTAGAGGACAAGGTCTTCAAACTCTTTTATATTTTATTTATTTGCAAGGAGAGAGCGTCTCGGAGTCTGATGGTTTGGGTCTGAAAACTGGTTGTTTTTACTTCTTAGCTGTGTGTAAGTTGCCTTCGTAGTCTGGTGATGAAGGGTATATGAGAAAGGTTTTGACAACACTTTGCAGGCTATAAAGCTGTGCACAGTTTGGTTTGTTATTGTTATCTAGCAATATCTAGTAATCATTCTCGCCTGGGTCCCCGTGAAGTAACCAGAGTCATGCCACGCAAGGCTTGGTGGGTTCCTTTATAACTGAAGGAAGAATTAGGTACAAGAACTTTCATGCAGGCTCCTCGGTTACTGCTTTAAAGAGCTAAAACATGTATGTACACTGTCCCAGAGTGGGAATGATCAGTTTCTTCTCATTGGGGATTGCAGTGTATTTAATTACCTGCTCCTTTCCTGGAGCCTGAGTGTTCCTGAAGGCTTGGCACCTTTTTTTTTTTAATATAAATTTATTGTCCATAAAGAGTTACATTATTTAGTGGGCAAACCATGAGTTGTTATCCCAAATTCCCCAATTCCCCCCCTCTCCCTCCCTGATCAGTTGGATATCCTCCTCCGTGGGCTGTCTGTATTAGTCCTTGTGGCAAGGGATCCTGGATATCCTAGTACTCAGCCTGGTCTTCCTGGCCCAAGTGTGTTGTTACTGATGGGTGCCATAAGGCTTGGCACCTTTAACACAGCTTTTTCCTTCCATACGTCTTGATCCCATGGTATTTGCCCCCCCCCCCGTGTTATTGGGAACTTTAATATATGGACATATTGAAAATTGGTTATGTTCCCATGGGTACTTTTTTAGTGTCACCTCCCGTCAGACCATTGGTTTCTAAGCCTGACCCTCGACTTGCCTCGTCTTGAAGCTGACTTTTGCTTTTTGTACCTGTTCCCATGTTCCCATTGGATGTGATCTTTCTGATTCCTCCTTTCCCAGTGTCCTTGGCCCTCCAGTTTGGATCACTTGAGAGGGAAGATGGGAGCTGAGCAGGTTGCATTCTGTTGGAGTCTTTGGAGTCTTTTGGACCAAAGGCTTTTCTCAAGTTCCTTAGAATGTCTCCAATGCCCTTGACATCCTGGGTACTCCGTTCTCACCATGGCTGCTATCATTCCCTACATCATGGACAGTCTCTTTGAAGTGTCCACAGTTGTCATTATGTTAAGCTAAGAATAAAGAGTCACTTCTTTCTGTGTAGGAGGAGACCTCTGAGCCTTGGTAGATTCAGTTACCCCTGGGTGCTCTGCTGTCCTCTGCGCTGGAATTACTTTTCCTATTTTCATATATTACCTTCTCTGCTAGACCCTGCTAACTCTTTAGCTTATTATTATGTGTGTGCTTGGGTTTCCCTCTTTCCATGGTGTGAGAGAGAGAGAGAGCTCTTTCCCTACAACCATTTTTGCTGAAGGGACAGTCTTACCCACTAGTCCTAAGGAAACTCATTCTGACCATAAGCTTGACTGTCTGATGTCTCCTCCATCCTCTGGTGGCTTTGCCTCTGTCTTTTTAAAAAACTCTTTATCATCAGCTTTCATACATACATATAGACAATATACCAGGATCATAATTTTCCCACCCTCTCTTTTCCCCTCCAGAATCCCACCCCCCCCCACTGAATCTCTTCTTCTTTCCAACTACTCTCTCTTCTATTTTGATGTCATCATTTTCCCTCCTATTATGAAGGTCTTGTCAGCCATGGTGAGGACATGAATACCATAGCCACTGTGTGTCTGGATGTCAGTATTGCAAAGCCTTCCTCTCCTTCCTTTGGCTCTTACATTCTTTCTGCCACCTCTTCCAAAATGGTCCCTGAGCCTTGGAGGGTGTGATAGAGATGTCTCACTTAGTGCTGAGCAATCATGGTCACTTCTCAGCATTTTGGTGAATTTTGAGTCATCCCAGTGGTCACCACCATCTAAAAGAGAAGCTTCTCCGACCAGAAGTGTGAGTAGCACTAACATGTGGGCATACACATCAGTAAATTAGAGTTGGACTCTATCTTTGGTGCCCTGGTCTCTGCTGAGCCTTGGGGCTTATAACCTCCCACTTCAGGGGTTTTAACAACCATTTTGCACCCATCTTCCCTGGCTAGTCTGCTTACCATCTCCAGTTGCCAGGGTGGGAACTGTCAAGCCAGGGTTTCTAAGCAAGGCCCAGGGAGAAAGCCTGCCTCCCTGAGAACAATGCCCTTTTCTCTCTGGCACTTCTGAATCTTGCCTTTCTCCTGGCAGCTGTGTGAAAAGAAGCCAAATGCCCATTCTTAATAGGCAAGACTGAGGCTCACTGCACACTGCTGTTATTTCAGCAGGGGAGCAATTTGCAACCATTTAAAATCCTTTGAATCCTCCCTGCCCCTCTGTGTGTGCTCACACACACCAGTCCATATTTCTTAGTGCAGATGGTGAGGAACTCCCCATTGAAAGGCCTCAGAGTATCCAGGGAAATGGATTTTTGGCCTCACCCTGGCCTTATAAACAAGAAGGCTTGAGTGATTTGGGGTTCCTGATTCTTGCCTCTCAAGAGCACAGTTTGCTTCTTTCCAAGCACAAGAGGTTGTAAATTGGAAATTCATCTCAACCAAAGGTTGCACGAGGAGCAATTGTAGAAGAATTTGTTTCTTGTTGTGCAGGAGGACCCAGACACTGAGTGTGGGTTCCAGTTGGAATCTGCCTTCCACCATTTGTAGCTCAAAGGCACCCTCGTGGTCAGCTCTGGACAATGAGTAACATTGCCTTTTTCATCTGCCTCACCAGTAGGGCCATCAGAGGGGTAGAAGTCAGCTCTGCATGACCACGTGACTACTTTCTTTTTCTCCTTTCAGGTAAAAAAAAATCAGTTCTAATAAAAACATTTACATTATATTCTTTATTGTCAGCTAATCCTGCCCGAACTCATTAAATAACAGTGTGTGGGTTATTTGCTGTCAGTGAAATTATCAAAGGCATTTTTCAGCTGGGGTCCGAGGAAAACATGTGCTTCTATGCCAACTAAAACAATAATGAGGAAATGTTATGATCAATCTTGACCAGATGACCCTGCCCATTTCAGATTAGTTCTTAATTTCAGCACAAGGGGTCATCCTGTGAATTCTTCCAATAAGTCGCCGCTCACCCCTCACATGAAAAAGATGTGACTTATTAGAAAACTCACTGTACTCATTGTAGTTAATGAGATGTGGAAAGCTTTGTAATTTGATTTGCTGGGCCATATGCCGTAAAGGGAGACCGCTGATTTCATTCCTTCGTCTTTAATTTAAGCAGTATGCAATACCTCTTCATATGGCTACTTATATAATAAAAATTAACTCCAGGTATAAAAAATACACCATTGTGGGCTTTATGACTTGGTGTGGCTTGGTTTCATGTGTTTTGCGTGGAAACATCTGTAAGTAATGTGTACAGGCCTAATTTAAAATCCCACCAAATATTTTCCATTTAACATTTGGTTTAGCTGTCAAGCTTGCAGAAGTGGCTTGCAGAGCTGTTGGGAACAGATATAACAGTATTCCCAAGTCTACAGACTAATTTTTTTTTTGTTTTAAAGAAAGATAACAGTAATTCAAAACTTATTTTTTTTTGCCCTTTCTTTTATGTTTCTGCGCATGCAAAATTGGTAAATTAGAGTTGGAGGTCTTTGATGGAGATTTTTGATGGTGATCTTTGGTGCCCTGGTCTCTGCTGAGCCTTGGGGCTTAGGACCTCCCACCACAGGGGTTTTGATGATCATTTAGCACCCATCTTCCCTGGCTAGTCTGCTTACCATCTCCAGTTCTGGTGGGGATGGACGGGACTGTCAAGCCAGGGTTTCTAAGCAAGAAACCTAATAGTAATTTTGTATGTGCTGAACCATAACAGAATTCAGAATGCTTTTCCTTTTACCTCCTAATCACCCCTACTGAAGTTTAATCTATTATCATCTAAAAATAGTGACCTTGGTTTTTAAGTTCAGTGGCAAGGACACACGGTGAGATTGGGTGAGGGTTGGGGTGGCATGGTAACCCTTCAGGACAGGGTCCTAGCAGCCACAGATCTGAAGGAGGTGGGTGGGCATGAGAGAGACAGGACTGAGCCTCTCCAGGGGCCCCAGTAATTTATCTTCTATTTCCTTACCATGTAAAAATCTTTCTCACTAACTTAGGGGGTTCCAGACCCTCTTATCTAACCCTGGATCTGGTCAGATGCTGAGCTCTGAAACCCAACCGTTCCTTTCTCTGCTAAGGTTAGGGTTACCACATAAAACGAGGACCCAAGTGTAATTGGAATTTCAGATAAACCACAAATACTTTTTAAAAAAAATATATATTATCCATAATGAACTACATTATTTAGTGTGCAAACAATGAGTTGTTATCCCCAATTCCCCAATGCCCCCCCTTCCAATCCCCAATCAGCTGGATATCCTCCTCCGTGGGCCATCTGGATCAGTCCTTGTGGCAGGGGACCATGGATAGATAGCCTAGTACTCAGCCCGGTCCTCCTGGCCCGAGTGTGTTGTTGCTGAAGTAAACCACAAATACTTTTTCGTATAAATGTATTCCACACACTCTTTGGGATGTAAATAAAAACCTTGCATTTGTTGTATCTGGAGTTCGCACTCCACTGGGTGACCTGTATCTCGGATTGCTAAATTGGGCCAATCCTTGCACCAGTGGCAGCGGGTGGGGTGGTCTTAAAAGCCACACTGTTAAGAGCAAACACTCTGCCTGCTTTCTCCCCCCTAGCCTTTGGGGAGTGCTGACTCAGCAGCAGGTCAGTGAGGCTGCGGGGACCCCAGAAACATAATGAAATGGTTTCCATGACAGACTCAAAAATAAAAGTGTGTGTGGGAAGAGAAACTTGAGGGGGAAGTTAAATAACAAATGGAGAGGTGTGGAGTGAAACCTCAGGGAAACTGTTGGGTTTGCTTCAAGGGAATTGAATTGTGAAACTTGCAAGTTGCGAAATTTCACTCGGTTGATTCTTGTGAGAACTGAAGTTTGTTTTAATTGTCAATTAAAGCGAATGGTGCTCAGATCCCTGGGATCTAGGGAGCCTGAAGGCAGTGTTGGTGCCTCTCTGCCCAGCAGCCTGATGGGACCCAATGTGGACCCGATGACAGTGTTGGCCACTGGGGGTCAGGATAAGCTTGCAGAGTGGCCCTGTTTGAGGCTGAGCCTGTTGGAAGGGGACCTTGGCTCAGCTCAGAACTGTCCGCCCTAGGAGCCAGGGCCTTACCTTCCCAGTTGGTGAAAGATGCCATCGGTGTCCCAGCAGCCCAGGAGGAGGCTCTCTAGACGGCACTAATTTGTAAAAGCAAATCTAGACCCTTACACACGTCGTTCGATGTCAGGTACTAAATTGCCTTTCGTGAGAGTGGAGTGGGCTTGTGGGTGGCAACACTCTGTTAACAGAAGTGTGTCCTTGTCGCAGATGTCACGTCAAAGAAAATGAACCATTGCAGTTCACAAGGACTTTTCAAAGAAGGCAGCAACAGGCAACCCCTGAATTTCTGGCCATACGACTTGTTTCTTAGAACTTGTTTAAGAAAAAAAAAATAAGAAAGAAAGAAAAACTATCTGAAACCTTCAACCAAGGTTTAGATGTTTGTTTGTTGCTATTGCTGTCAGATCAAGGTTGCCTTCTTGTTAACCCTAGACTGCGAGCCTCAGAAATGAGATTCCCCCACTGAGGGATTAGCCACTCAGAACCGTTAGGGAAAACGGAGGTCTTCAGAGACTTGCCATCAACGAGCCTGAAACGTTTGAAATAATAATAATAAAAAAATACTCTGTGGTTTGAGAGCTTAGTGAAGACACTTTAGAAAAGAATCAGAATTGCCCTTATTTAAGAGCCTTGGAGATCCAAATATAAGTCTCTTTTCTTTGGCCAAGACCACTTGCCTGTTTTGTTTGCCTTTAATGTTTAAAGGAAATGCTGGGATTCCCATTCAATCCCCAAACAGGGCAACTTTGGAATTTTTTTTTTCTTTGCAAAGTCTAATTTTTCCTTAAGACCTCAGATTTCTGTCCTATTTGGTGATGCTATATTGAAGGGCGATGCTGCCTGACAGAAATGCCTGGTGTCTTTTAAGTGAGTCCAAAAATGCTTGGGTGGCGGGCTCCTGGAGCGGGGAGTGTGGTTCAAAGGCTCTTTCACAGCTGTCACTTGGTTTCGAGATCAGCTCTTTTGAACATTCACCCATTCATTCACTTCTTCAACCATCTTTTGTGTGTGCAGGTCTGTGTGTGCGTGTGTGGGTGCATGTGGAGACTGGAGGACAACTTGGGGTCTGATCCTTAGGAATGCTGTCTACCTTTTGTTCAGAAAGGAATCTCTCATTGGCTTGGAGCTCAGAACTCCTGGGATCCATCCGTCTCTGCCACCTCAACTCTGGGATTGTTTTATTTATTAATGTATTTATTTTTATACAAATTTATTGTTAATAATTATAAACACTGTATGAGCAAGTCTTGTGATGGTACCCCCATTTCCCTTCTCTCTGCCCCCAACCTGTTGAGGACCCTCCTCATTGGGATTGCTTGAATGGTCCATGGGATGGGGGGTTATGAGTTGTACAAGCAGTAGCCAGTGTGTGTGTGTGTGTGTGTGTGTGTGTGTGTGTGTGTGTGTGTGTGTTGTTGGTGTTGTTGCTGCTGAGGGGGGCAATGTCTCTGGATATTCTCCCCCACCATGGATCTTACAATCTTTCTCTTCTCCAAAGTTCCCTGAGTCAAGGTGGGTGAGTTTTAAGTCTGTTTTACTGTTGAGATCCTAAAAATCTCTGGATTTCTGCTTTGGACTGTGTTGGGTATCCTCAGTGTCTGTCTCTTTCATAGGTTATCTGACTTGCTGTGGAGGTAGTTCTCTTGTTCATCTCGCCACTGCCTCAAAGGTTTTGTTTGGGACCTAGATAATGAGTTAGGGGTGGTTCATCTCCTGCCTGGGTGTCAGCCATCATCTCAGGTCCTGTTGGTGGAATCGAGTTGTACATGGTTCTTGCCTGCTGAAAAATACAAACAGAATGTCCAATGAAGAGTGAGATCAGTATAGGCTAAATGAGACAGCCACTGTTAACTTGGTGAGATTCTAATGGGGGTAGCCTCTCTGTAGGCCCATAGTTTTTCAAAGTAAGGTCTCATTGTAGCCCAGGATAACCTGGAATTCACTATGTAGTGTTAGGCTGGCCTGGAACTCTTGGCAATCCTCCTACTTCTGCCTCCTGAGTGCTGGGGTTTAAAGGTGTGCACCACCACACCTGGCTATTTTATTTTTAACATGAGTTCTGGGGATCAAATTCAGGTCCTCATGCTTGTGAGAAAGCTCTTTACTCACGGCCATCTCCCTACATTATAACTGTCTTAAGCATTGTTGCTTCCTTGAAACATCTTTGTGTGTGTGTTTGTGTGTGCACACACACATATGAACTCCTTGTATAAGCCCATGCAGAGGCAAGAGAAGGTTGTCCTCCTCTATGGCTCTTCTGCTTATTTCCTTGAGATAGGGTCTCTCACCGAACATGGAGCTTCCCATTTTTAAGGCTAGACTGCCTAGGGAGCCATCTCCCTAGACATGATCCTCCTGTCTCTGCCCTCTATCCCCAGTGCTAGAGACACAGGTGTGTATGGCCACTCTTGGCTTTTTATTGTGGGTGCTGGGGATTGACCTCAGGTCCTCACACTTGTTCCACAAGTGCTTTGGTCCACTGAGCCATCTCCCCAGCTCATTGGAAACCCACTCTATTGAGTACTTACTGCATCCTTGCAGTGCTGGGTGTGGGAATAGGTTGTTTGCTTCCTGAGAAGCTTACAGATAAGGAAACTGATGGTGTGTGTCTATGGGCACAGGACACACCAGGGTCTGTTGACACTACAAATGCCAGATGTATGGTGTCCCTGTGTTTGGTTTTACATGGGTGCTAGGGAATCAAACCCAGGCCAACAGTCTTTGCAAGCAAGCACCTTTAACCACTGAGCCATCTCCCTAGCTGATGGTGTGAAGGGCCATAGAAGTTATTCTATTTTAAAGGAAAGACATTTGTCTGTTTTGGATCTAGAAGCAGTGGGGGAAAGCCGGGTTGGGTAACATGGTTTTGTTAACAAGGGGTATGTTAACAACAACCCATTTAATTCACCAGTAGTAGGTGAATTAAATCCATTTAAAAGATATTTTTATATGCATGTGTACTACAGATGTGCCAGGGTCTCTTGTCACCGCAAACACCAGATGCTTGCACGACTTTGTGCATCTGGCTTTAAGTGGGTATGGGGAATCGAACCCAGGCTAGCTGACTTTGTAAGCAAGCATCTTTAACAGTTGAGTTATCTTTGCAGGCTTGAAAATCATCTTTGATGGTAGATAGCTTCCTTTTTCTATGGGGCCTAACTTCTCTTCCAGTGACCCAAAGTGACCTTTACTTCCAGCCACAGCCTCTGAACACAACCCACGAGGATACAGTGGGGGCAGAGAGCAAGTGTAACATTTGGACTGTCTGACTTTATAACCAGCTGTTGAGTGTCCTGACAGAGTGAACTGTGAGAATGGCTAAACCATTCTTTCCCTTCTGGAAGGAGGAAAAGCCAGAAGTTTATTTATTCTTTTCTAGGCAACTTATTTTATTGCATTTTTAATTTCCTCTCTTGCATTAACATGACCCTTTTCACTGGCTTCCCACGCCTGGTGCTTAATTACTTATCATTAGCAATGTACACGGGGGCTTTGCTGCATATTTATAAATGTGATCATTAGTACATGGAAAGACAAAGGCTTCTTTAAGACTGTCATTAGTTATTCTGTTTTCATGGAAATGTTCATTAGGAGAAACTACCCACCTGGTTAAATAATTATAATTAAGAATTGGTAATCTCCTTTGCATTTTTAACTTGATCTTCCGTCTGTTTGCATGAAGCTAAAGAAGCCTTATTTGGCCAGTATTCGCTCTTTCATTTTTTTCAGGAATTGTCAACAAATACAGACTCCTTGTTTTAAACTACTGCTGCTGACTGGTTTGAAGCATGGATGATACAGTTTTAATAATCCCACCAGGTCATCTCCGTGCCCTCTGACCCGCTGTGGAATGGAGCTCTGGTTGGCTTTATTTCTGGACTTTTGTCTGTGGTACCAAGTGAACTTCGGGCTCCTTTGCCACAGTGGGTAGGAGGCCCCTGGTCATTGCCTCTTCTGTTATATCAAGCAAAGTGTGTGCCAGTCTTGAGATGCCTTTGACCGTGGGTGACCACACATCGTCCCTTGCACGGCCCCTCCAGTGCCTAGGCAAATTCAGTTTAGGTACCATCTTTGAGCAGCTAGCCAGTGGCCACGAGGGCCATCCATGGTTATGTCAGCTGAGCTGAAACACAATAAAGGAAGTGAGATCATGCTCCTGTCCACGCCCCTCTGCCCAGACTGGTCCACAGAGAGCTGCCACCTTGGACTGATGAGAATTTGCCAGTGATAAACCACAACTGTGAGAAACGCCGAGAAGGGGCATAAATATCATCTGTAAACAATTAGGCAGCCACTGCTCATTCAGTGCTGTTTTGAGAAGCTGAGGAAGTCTGCAATCAGTTATATCTCCAATTACCATAAAAATATATTAGCCATTCATTCATTTATTAATGATTCATCAGTTAACCACACATAATGAGCAAATAATTAGCGATGCTGTATGGTTGCCAAAATTGAAGAAGTGTTGGCATTTTAAAGATGAAAGGTTGCATTTATGCAAAAGTCTGGTGATGATAAAGTTAATATGGAAGATAATTATAAAAGTGGCTGTCCTCTACTGCAGGCGGAGGGACCACAAAACTTGCCTAATTGAAGCGAAATTAACATTCTCCCAAAGTCTGCGTGTTGCCACACACCAACTGCAGGCTTTCTCGTGAAGATCTCCCTTCAGGAAGGTGTACCACACAATACGAGTTAATAAAATGCCAGACAGCTAGACTGTGTTTTTTGTTTGCTTGGTTCAGGGCCTTGTGGAAAACAATAAATTGCATTCATGTCAGCTGAGGCCCATCCTTTTGCTAATTACCGTTTGGTGCTGAAATGACTTCTGTGAAATCGGGAGCAAGAGGGAACGGAGAGCCTTCCAAGGGCGGCTTTTCAGGGTTTTGCAGTAAATGTGAGATAGGCCTCAGGCACACAGATGTTAGAACACTGAATCCCCCCACAGATTACACTAATGGCAACCCTGTCAAATCCGGGTCTGTGGTCAAAATCTAATTAAGGTTTCTGTACTTAAAAAGAATCTGAATGCCTGGGGGTGGCCATGAATGAATAAGAAACTCACTTGTTTGTAAAATTGTTAGCATGAATAGTACGTAGGGCTGTTACCTGCCACGTGACACCTGCTTTTCAGAGACACAGGCCACTTTATTGAATGCTCAGGTCAGCTCCTTCCAGAGGTCAGCGAACTCAGGTTCAGGCCACAGTGGCCTCCTCTGCCTTTGGGGCCTGGGACAAGGCATGGTTTGAGGTCATGGTGAAAATGGATCCTGGGAAGTCGCCCTGGAATCCCAGAGGACCACATGAAAACCACCCGATGATCCTGCCCAACTGCCTGGCGCCGCTGGGGAAATAGTTCTCGTGGAGGGTGTGGGGCCGGCCAGATCCTCCTGTTGGGGAAACAAAGGTCGTCTGCTTGTGGCTGTCCCTCCAGCCTGGCGGCTGTCCCTCCCAGAACAGCTGCAGTGTGCAGGCGCGGCCCCGGTTCCAATAGAGAAAATGAATTTATAATGCTGCCGTCTCTTCCTTTTCACCAAGCACAAATTTCCCCTTAAATACTTAAAAAACAACACCCAGAGCTGGATAGACTTTAAATTTCGAATAAATGAAATCTTAATCCAGTCTGTTGCTGAGCCTGAGTTGTTATTAAAGAAATAAATTTGAAACAGCAAGTGGTTGGAGAATTTTTGAATTTAATTATTTAAATCTACTTAGGGTAACTCTTGTGTGCTATTTCAGTTTCCCATGGAGAACATGAATTCTGGGAAAGGTATATTCCATGCAGAGTTTTGGAAATATTAACTTTCATGTACAATTGTGATGGTGGTAGATAGCCTCCACCATGCTCCTGTCCAGGAAAGTAGAAGAAGAAAAAGAAGAAGAAGAAGAAGAAAAAACACCAGGAAAATTTTCCCCCCTTCCTGTGAAAATTCCACTAAAGGATACTGGGTGTATTTTCCAAAGCGAGAAGCCAAACCCTCTGTTGACTTCGATCATCTCTTCAGATGGGCTGTTTAGTGGTCATTTATCTGCAGCTTTCCAGAGAGCAGGTGTCCCCGGAGTCTCGCTGAACAATGCTAGGAGATAGAAATTATGACTGGTACAATTTCAATGATCTCCACCTTATTCAGGGTGTTTTCTGGCTTGGCATATGTCTGGGGCCTGATTGAAAATAGTTCTGGGACTGTCCTCAGGGTTAATAAGTCTAAGTACCTGGGTGTTTCGATGTCACTACAATGTTGGGACTCGAAGTAAACCTGATCTGGGACAGATGCCACTGTGGCTTTAGTTCTGACAGCACAGGAGCCCTTCCGCTTATTAGCAAGCCAGCTCTTTAAAAAATATTTTTATTTATTAATTTTCAAAAGGGGGAGATAGAGGGAGGGAGGGAAGGAGGGAGGGAAGGAGAGAGAGAGAGAGATAAAGAGAGAATGCATGAGGGTCTCCAGCCACTGCAGATAAACTCCAGATGCATGCACCACCTTGTGCATCTGACTTTACATGGGTACCAGGTAATCGAACCTGGATCATTAGGTCCAGCAGGCAAGTGTCCTAACTGCTGAGTCAGTGCTCCAGCCCAAGCCAGCTTTTGAATGGTGTCTACACTGTGATGTGTGAGAGGTAGACGGTACAGGCCATAAAGTCGTGGCTATCTTCCTTTCTAGTTTCCCGGGCAAATAATAGATTTGTGGGCTAAAAAAAAAAAAAAAAAAAAAAAAACACTTGCAAAGAATTTCACTGGAACATCATGGTGTCACCCACGCAAGGGAGATCCCCAGGCCTGAATCAGGGGGGAAACTAGGGTCCAATTTCTCTTTTTGTATTGGTCATTTGATTGTACTCAGGACCTTAGAACTGCCAAACAGAACTTTCCCACACCCAACCCAGACTAACGAGAGGATATTGACTTGGAATGATTTCTAGAGCCTGATTTTTTTTTTTATTTTTCTGCTCAGTATAAAAATCTTCGTAGAAGCCAAAAACATTTAAGGAAAGAAAGCAGATCTTAGTGTGAGGCCCAGCTCCAGCCTGAACCTTGCTTTCAATAAATGCAAGGCGGTGCGGAAATTGCATAATTCATAGTCTACAGAGGATGAGTGAATGTTTTATCATCCAAGAGTGCAGACATGAAGTTAGATTAGGGGTTTCCCCAGGAAGTCAAGGCCTGTAGCCAGCAATGAATTAGAATTCAAGACTTTCTGAAGTTGTATTTGCCATCAGAGTAGCATAGACCTATAGCTATTTCTGAATATTTAATTTTTTTTAAAAAAAGTCTACATCCATTGACAGAATCACTCTTGTTTTCCAGGTGCAGATTTGAGCCTGAGGACTTGTGAGAGAAAACGTTATGGTTCTTGTTCTTGGGAGGTTCTCAATTTAGCTGGGAGAGTAGGTTCCCAACAGTATGAATCAAACTTCTTGCAGCCAAATTTCTGTATCATTACAATGCCTAGCATGTAGAAACCCAATAAACGTTTGCTGAATGAATGGACCTGTTGAAAAGGGAGTGTCGAGCTTCCTGTTTCTCTAAGGAGTTATTGTGTGAGATAGAAGTTAACATTTATAATTCATTTTATGCCCCTATGTACTAACTATGTAAGCAGAATTTAAAAAATACCATCATAATAAACAAGGGTTCTAAACAGTCTATTACAGTGTTCTTTTTTTATGAAGCTAGTGACATTTAGATTATTTTGTTGGGCAGATGGTACTAATATTGCACCTGTTGGAAAAGTAGGCATTTTGGGAAGGAACATTAATTCACAACTATTTTTAATGAAGCAAAAATGCTGGCTTCTTAATAAGTAGACTTGTGATTCACTTGAGAACTCTTAACTTTCTGAATTGGAGCTTCTGAAATGAAAAGATCATCTTCTCTTAAGGTTCTATCTTTTTAAAAAATATTTTTCTTTATTTATTTGCAAGGAGATAGAGAGGGGAGGGAGAGGGAGAGAGGAAAGGAGGGAATGAGAGAGAGAGATAGAGGGAGAGACAGAGAATGGGCACATCAAGGCCTCTAGCCACTGCAAACAAACTTCAGACACATGTGCCACTTTGTGCATCTGGCTTTACATGGGTACTGGGGAACTGAACTCAGGCTGTCAGGCTTTGCAGGTAAACCTTTAACCTTTGAGCCATCTCTCCAGGCCAGCTCTTACATTCTTATGCAATGGTCCCTGAGCCTTGGAGGGTGCAGTAGAGATGTGTCACTTAGTATTGAACACTCCACTGTTGTTTCTTCTCAGCACTTCTTACCACCATCTGAAAAGCTTCTTTAACATAAAGTGAAGTAGTGTCAATGTACGGACATGCTCAGATGTACTTAGAGGCAGTATGCTTGGCATCATATATGCATTTCACCAGACCACAGCACTAGTTACCCCTGCCTTGGGTTTGGGACCTCCCCAGCCACAGGCTTTTGATTAGGTTTTCAGTACCAGATATAAATTCCCTCCTGTGGAGAGGACCCCAAGTCCATTTAGGGAGCATTTGGTTTCCCCCATAACAGATATACCATCATTGCACCAGTTGGTATATTTGGCCTGGCTGTACAGCTTTAAAATTCTATTTTCTGCACTCTCTGGGATGACGTGTTTTTCTGGCTTTTTTTGTGATGGAGCCTTACCATGTATCCCTCACTGGTCTGGAAGTTGTGTAGACCAGGCTGACCTCCAAATACATTGAATCCTCTTGCCTCTGTCTCCCTAGTACTGCAATGACAGTCTTGAGCCACCATGTCTGACTCTGCAATTCACTCTGCAGCCCAGTCTGGCCTCAAACTCATGATGATTCTCCTACCTCAGCCCTCCAAGTGATGAGATTAACGGCATGAACCATTGTACCCTATATTTGGGTTGTTTTTTTTTTAAATTAATTAATCAATTAATTAAAGTATGTGTGTGTATGTGCACGTGCCATGGTGCATGGGGAGGATCCTCCACCTTCTTTGAGACGCAATCCCTTGCTGCTGAAAATGAACTGATAAACTATAAGCAAATTCATAGTCTAGCTGGTCTGCTAGCTTTAGTCTCTCTGGGCTCCACTTCCCACCTTCACAAGCATGTTGGGATCACAGATGCACGTGCCACTTTGTATCTGGCTTTATGTGGGTGTTGGGCAATTCAACTTGGACCAGCAGGCGTTGCATGCAAGCATCTTTAACCACTGAGCCATCGATCTCCCCAGGCTCCTGGATTATTCCTAGTCCTCACTTTGTTCTCAGTCATCTCTCTCCTCACAAGTCTCCCTGCGACGTCTTATGCTCCTCCTTGCCCCTCCCTCATCCCTCTCTCCAGCTTTCTTGTTTTCCTCTCCTATCAAATTTCTGTCTCTCAGAGATGACCCTTAAACCACTCAGAGCTCCATTCCACTGTGGTCTGTTGGGGTCTCCTGAGCTTCTGTTTCTGCCCAGGTTTCTCAGCTTTCATGAGGTACCTGCCTCCTACTATGTCTCTGAGCTAAAAGCAGCCAGATGAGGCTCTCACAGTCCTGCAAATGCCATGCTTGTTTCTCTGGCCTTTGCTTTTGTTAATGTTTCACCTGGAAGACGTCTTCTGTTGTGCCTTTTTCTAAGTTCCCTGTGTTTATTGACTGTCTCCTCTGTGAAGCTGTTCTTCACTTCCTTGAATTTCACCACTTCTATTCTCCTAATGCCCACAACTGCAACTCTCATTGCACTCTATAATTTAGTCTTAGCTCCCATATAAGCCCTAAGCTTCTTATAGCTAAAGGAGGCTACAGTGCTTATTATGTACAATGCTCTGTATTAAGGTGCATTGCATTACTATTCCATTTAATCTCCATGACAACCTATAAGGCAGGCTTTTTTTTTGTCATTTCCATTTTACAGATAAGGAAACTCAAGCTCAGAGAACAGGACTGATTTACCCAAGGTTATATAGCTCCCAAGAGCTAGAGCTGGTTTCTGTGCTTCTCCATTTTGTACCACCCTGATCCCACTTTGGAACTGAAGGATTTTTTTTTTCCCTCCAGCTGCTGGTCAACACAGCCTCATCTGTCAGTCCTCTCTGCTAATTGTTTTCTGCTGAACCTGGCCTCTGTCACCCGATACCACTCCCCTTTTGCTGGGGCATCTTGTACCCATAGACTAGTGTTGCAAGGGAGCAAAGATCTGGCCCTGAAGAGGTGGTCCACTCCTCCCAGGTCATGGCTAGCATTACTCTTCTGTTGTTTGAAGAAGATGCTGAGGCCTCTGCTCTGGAAGATCAAGGTCTTGGCTCCACTTGGAGACCATGTGTTCCTTCTTCAGGCAGCCAGAACAATCAACAGAGTTAGAGCAATAGTTCTGGGGAGATGCTGGGTGTGCTGTGGAGGAACGATGCTGTGGGGCTGTATCTCAGAGGAAGTGGAGGATTTGGCCAACAAGTTCTGGCAAGAAATGGGCCATCACTTATTAAAGTACTGGGTTCTGAGAGTACTGAGTCAAGCTAGGTGCACTGTAAGGTTATATGAGGGAAAATATATGGATACAAGAACACTTTCCTGGGATCCAGGATTTAGCATCTGGCAGGGATCTTGGGATCCTGCTAATACACTGCTAAGATGGGCCTTAGGAACTTGGAGAAAGCAAGAGTCCGTATAAAGTGGAGTTTAAATGAATTTCTGTGACAGGTGTGGGAGAAGGGAGGAAAGATTTAGGGAAACATGGATGACAGGAAATATAATGGGGAAACCTACTAATGACTCAGTTCAGTGAGTGGGTCCAGAGGATGGGTCGTACACACTAGGAAGGGTTGTACACACAAGGAAGGGTTGTACACATGAGGAAGGGTTGTACATACAAGGAAGGATTGTACACATGAGGAAGGGTTGTACACACTAGGAAGGGTTGTACACATGAGGAAGGGTTGTACACACTAGGAAGGGTTGTACACACGAGGAAGGGTTGTACACATTAGGATGGGTTGTACACACGAGGAAGGGCTGTACACACGAGGATGGGTTGTACACATCAGGATGGGTTGTATACATGAGGAAGGGTTGTACACATGAGGATGGGTTGTACACATGAGGATGGGTTGTACACACAAGGATGGGGTGTACACATGATGGGTTGTTCACATGAGGAAGGGTTGTTCACATGAGGAAGGGTTGTACACATGAGGATGGGTTGTACACATGAGGAAGAGTTGTACACATGAGGATGGATTGTACACATGATGGGTTGTATACGTGAGGATAGTTTATACACACAGGATGGGTTGTACACATAATGGGTTGTTCACATGAGGAAGGGTTGTACACATGAGGAAGAGTTGTACACATGAGGAAGGGTTGTACACATGAGGAAGGGTTGTACACACGAGGAAGAGTTGTACACATGAGGAAGGGTTGTATACATCAGGATAGTTTGCACGCACAGGATGGGTTGTACACATGAGGATAGTTTGCACACACAGGATGGGTTGTATACATGATGGGTTGTTCACATGAGGAAGGGTTGTACACATTTTGAGAAGCAGCTCCTGGTACACTTTGGAACTCTTGTTAGTCATTGTGTGATTATCATGAATTGGGTCCTATCCCATTTGACAAGCCATATTTTGGGTGGGTAAGTGCATAAGTAACCCACTGTAAGATGGAGAGGGACTGGGCATGAGCAGGACCCAAGGCACAAATGCATGGTATGATCAGGTGGCCCAGAACCCCAATCTGTTACATACCACCAGTGAACACATAGGACCAATTGGTGGATCATATAAAACCTGGAACTTGGTTCATGAGTAGGTTGGTTTGCTATGTGGGTATAAATTGAGACTGGATGGTCACTGCATTGCAGTCCTACTCAGGCATGACCTTGAAGTTGCCAACTAATGAACAGCTTCTCTCTCAGTGACAATAGCCTTCAACTGGTATCTTTGCTTATACACTTTGTGTGGAAGGAGAATATTTCTAAACTCATGAACAATGTCAATGGCTTGGTCAAATAGAAGCCCGTGAGGAAGAGGACAGGAGGTCTGAGGAAGAAGTATTCCTGTGTGTGGGTATGGAGGGAGAAGATATTTGTTTCTCAGGCTAAAGCCCATCGGAGAGCATCCAACATGGAAAAGGCATTAAACAAGAAGAGAGAATGTCTAGGATGGTTGACATAGACAACCAAATTAGCATCTTAACAGTGGTACCCAATGAGGGCATAGAGACCTATGTTTATCACTCAGGTGATGAACTTGGGTGTCTTCAGATATTCTTCTCATTCAATTTTGATGGTAGGTGGAAATAAAAACTTTTCATCTGAGGCTGGAAAGATGGTTCAGCAGTTAAGGGCACTTGTTTGCAAGGCCTGATGGTCTGGGTCCAGTTCTTCAACATCTATGTAAAGCCAGATGCACATGTATCTGGAATTCAGTTGCAGTGGCAGGAGGCCTTTCTCTCTCTTCTTACACACACACACACACACACACACACACACACACACACACACACACACACACACACACAATTTTTTCCATCCAAAGAGGAGAGACAATTGTAACCTTAACACTAGATGCTGTGAATGAAGGGCCCCAGTTGCAGGTGCAGAGACTCAGTCTCTAGGGCTGGAGTTGGTTACATATGTTTCTACTCTGAATGGTCTGGTTTTATTTTCCAGGACACATGACCATTTTGTTGAATATTATTCTTTTCATTTCTAATATACCGGGTTAGGCTGTTGGATGGCATTCGTCATCTTTCCACAGCCTTTCGTATTGTTGAGGACTAGCTGTCAACCTTTTATTAAGCATCTTCTATGTTGTAGGCTTTAGCTTTGGTACAGGAAATATGAAAACAAATGAGACACAGGATATTTCCCTTGCCCTTAAGAGAACCAGTTTGCTTGTGGAGAAGGAAACTTAACCAAACTATGAGCAAGAACCAGGATAAGTGGGTGGTAGAGATGGCTCAGAGGAGTGGTGCTTTCTGTGGCTGGAGAGGAAGGATGGGAGAGGAAACTTTGAGGGGTGAATGCCTGAAATTAGCTTTCTGGACAATAAAAATGAGTTGAGGGTTTGGTGGGAGGATGCTCCAAGCTGAGCAAAGGTTGGGGTGAAGATGGATTTGCTGGAGCACAGCAGTGAAGGGTCACACATTTGACACTGAGGAGGACAGAGCCATTGGCAGGGCC
Source organism: Zapus hudsonius (assembly GCA_004024765.1). Classification (NCBI taxonomy): domain Eukaryota; kingdom Metazoa; phylum Chordata; class Mammalia; order Rodentia; family Dipodidae; genus Zapus; species Zapus hudsonius. Next base: position 50,711 of record PVHP010004773.1, on the reverse strand, counting down.
TCGGCAGGGAACGTGGTCTCTTAATCAGTAGTTTGTCTTTTCACTCTCTGTAATACTACTTACAAAAAGCTATATTTGAAGCACAGTGGTGTGTGTGTGGGGAATCATGCATGTATAACAATCTCAAATCTTAGTTTTGGCAAGTGAGGCTGGCTACTGAAAAGACATTCTTTTTTTAAATTGTTAAAAAGTAGAAACTCTGTATGAACAAGTCTTATGTTGGTACCCCATTCCTCCTCCTCCCTGCCTTCAATCCACTAAGAGCCCTCCTCAGTGAGATTGCTGGAATGTTCCATGGTGTGGAGGGCTATGAGTTGTTCCCACAGTAGACAGTCTTTTTTTTTCTCTTTGAGGGGGGCAATGTCTCTGGATATTCCCCCACCATGGCTCTTACAATCTTTTCACTCTTCTTCCACAAAAATTCCCTTAGCCATTGTGAGTGAGATTTAAGTCTGCTTTATTGTTGAGCTCTTAAGAGTCTCTGGTTTTCTGCTTTGGATCTTTGGTGTCTTTCTCCATCATCCTTGCATTGGTTGTCAGACTCGCTGTGGAAGCAGCACTCTTGCTCGTCTCTCCATTTCCTCTGTGGTTTTACCTGGGCCCTAGGTGATGAGTTAGGGGAGGTTCATCTCCTGCCTGGGAGTCAGCCACCACCTCAGGTCTTGTTGGTGAAATTGGGTTGTCCACGGTTCTCACTGTCTTCTGAAAAATACAAACAGGATCTCCAATGGGGAATGAGGTCAGTATAAGTTAAATGGGACAAACATTGTTAATTTGGCAAGATTTTAATGGGTGTAGCCTCTCTGTAGACCCATGATTAGTGGGGGCTTCCCCTGGAGTCTGGGTTCTTGGTCTCCATAAGGACTTGACTTGGATCCCAGTTCCAGCTAGGAGTTCCTTGCCACTGAGCAGATCTCTTAGCCAATCAGAGAGCCATTGGTTACTGGCCTAGGTTTAGTGCCACTGTTGCACAGATAAACACTTCTTGGCTTTCTGCTCTCTGCTGTATAGCAGCGTCCTCTGCAATCTCAGACCACCAGTCACTGCTATATATCAATGTCTCTGCTTTCTCTGAATATCATTGGCCAGTTTCCCCTGGAAGCTCGTGTAGCACCTTCTAGCATTACACAGGCTACCATTTGGGAGCTGGCTTCTTTTCCAGATCCAGCAGGGCCCCTCAGTTGCAGTCTGTGGTATCTTCAGTGATAGGGTCTTATCTTTTGAATTGGGTGGGTAATCCAAAACTTTCACATAAGCCTGTCTTGTTTTAGGGACCTTGTAGGTCTCTCCGATCAATAGCTCAGTGTGGGAGTAACCAATTTCTGGGAGAGGGGGTTATGGGCCAGAGCCACTTGTATTAGGGTTAGGCTTCATCCCACCCACTTCAGGGACCTTCTTATCAGACAACCTTCCAAACAGCACCACTTCTTATGTCCAGACACATGAGCCTGGGGAACATTTTTTTTTAAATATTTTATTTATTCATTTTCAAGCAGAGAGATAGATAGAGAGAGGCAGAGAGAGCACCAGGGCCACCACCCTGTGGGTCTGGCCTATGTGGGTCCTGGGGAATTGAACTGGGGGCTTTAGGCACTGGAGGCAAGTGCCTTAACCCCTGAGCCATCTCTCCAGCCCTGGGGAACATTTTACACTCAAATCTAAACACCATCTAGAAACCCCTGTATAGGATGATACTTGGAAGGGCCTGATTGGCCTGGCCACTTTGCTGAGTCAGTGAAGTCCACTAATGACAATCCTAAAGACAAAATCCATTTAACCCTAGCATAAACCCAAAATTTCAGCATCCAGGTAAGCAATGAACTTCAAACTCAGACAATGTGATAGTTATCAGTTGAAGGGTAATAAAGAAAGAAAAGTTAGGAAAGAGGCTGGAGAGATAGCTCAGCAATTAAGGTGCTTGCCTGCAAAGCCTAATGAACCAGGTTCCATTCCCTAGTACCCACATAAAGCTATATGCACAAAGTGGTGCATGCATCTGGAGTTTATTTGCAGCAGCTGGAGGCCCTGGAAAGCTCATTCCCCCCTTCTCTCTCCCCTTGCAAAAGAAAGAAAGAAAAGTTAAGTCTTAGGAGACATGAAGACATGTGAATTACATAGCTAATAAGCTCCCCATCAAGTTAAAAGTTAATACTGAATTTCAGCCTGCAATTCAACATTTTGTGTAGATGAACTCAAATATAAGGTAGAGGTCCCCTTGCCCTGTAAGTGGTTTTCTTTGCTAGCAGCGATGAAGAATGCACAATTGTACATTATAATAGTCCACCATGAGCTAGACTGGAAGCCATGCTTGTTTACAGAAATACTTATTATTGAAAAGTTATAATCTACTTGATTCAAAAGTAGATCTCTGTTCCAAAGATAGGATCCATGAAAGTCTCTAGCTAAACTGCTTGTATTATGGCATGGTACTTGGTCTTCCTATCCAGCCCACATGGAGAGTGTTTTGTGTAGCTCAAGGTACCAATCTACATTTTGCACAGGGAGATTCTCGGCCATGCTCTGCTGTTTGGAAACCATGCTTCATCATGGAGAGATACAGGGTATCCTTTAGAAGTTAGGCAAATCTTTAGTAGAGCAAAGACTGTGTTAAGACAGCCACAAAGGACAGTGTTGCAACCAAAACTGTGGCCCATCCTTTCATGCGTAGCTTTCAGTGAGCAAAACACCTGATAAAGATTGAATGTGGGAAAAGCTTTAAAGGGTGTTTGTTTTAACCTATTAAAACCATTGTGAAATTTAATTCAAATGCTAGAGATCTGTATAAAAATGGTCAAGTTTCCGAGTAGATGGGAGAACTGACAGTGAATAGTCCTCCAGGGATTCCTAGTTTTCCGACCATGTTTCCCCTCATTCATTCAGCAGGATTTCTCCTTTCCCCATCTCTCCTAAAGGCCAATTGTAGTCCCTGTGAAGTCAAAGTGTTAAGCCCAGGACAACTCCATCCCATTTCCATTAAAGCCCAAAGGTTCTCACAGTGCTTCTCTTCATTGCCCTGCTCATAAAAGACCAAAGCAGCAATGGACACATAGGTTCTTGATGAGCTGAAAAGGGGGAGGGGATGTGATGCTTGTAGACTCTGTCCTGTTAGCTATGCTAGGATCTGGGCTTCCTTACTGAGGTATGGGAGAATAACAGAGTGAACCCTGAATTTCCTTTCAGCTTGAGAACTTCTTTCATGAAAAAGCACCTCAGTTGGCCTCCCTGGATGGCTGCATTGTCACTGTATGTTTTCTTGAAGCAGAGTCTCAAATCCATCCAATGAGATGTAGATTAGTAATGGGAACCAGATACTCTGGAGAGGCTATCCTCAGATTTAGGGAATTTACCATCATGCCCTGGATGTTTGTACTTATTCCTTCTGACTCCTAGGTGGGAGTCCATTCTAGGGAAGTAACATTTATATGAGTCCAAATAGAGGGAGAAGTTTTCTCCTTCATCTCCCCTTCCCAAACAATCTAGCTTAGTTCATCATCTTGTGTTGACATTACTTATGAATGCTAATTAACTCATAAATGCTAATTAATAACTCCATGTGCTTCTATTTACTGGCAAATATAGGGATCCAGGTGCAGTGTAGACCTGCTCTCCAACACAGCACAATTCTCCATCTTTGAGCATGGGCGGGAGTACCGTTGCTATACCATCAAAGCCAATGCCTTCCACATTTAAAAAGAACATGTGAAAGAAATCTACAATAAAATATATGAGTTAGCTGGACATGGTGGCTCTTGCCTTTAATTCCAGCACTTGGGAGGTAGAGCTATGAGGATTGCTGTGAGTTCCAGGTCAGCCTGGGCTAGAGTGAGACCCTACCTTGAACCTCCCCCATATATATATATATATATATATATATATATATATATATATATATATATATGAGTAAAAAAATAATGAAACTCTCACAAAAGCATCCTGTTCTGATTTCCCATGAAGAAAAGACCAAATTCTATATCAGTCAGGAATCTCCAGAGAAAAGAAACCAATAGGATTTAAACAAGGTAGAAAGAAATTGAACATATCAATAGTACTGAAAGAGATTTATCATGAGGATCCACTCATGTGATTATGGAGGCCAAGAGCAGTGTCTGTGATGTAGAGTTGAAGTGTTCCATTCCATACAGCAAGACCTGAGAAGCAGAAGAGCCAACCATGAAAGTCCCAGTTGGAGTCTGACGAAGGCCTGAAGACCAGGAGCTGGGGACAGAGGGCAGGAAAAGGTGGATGTAGCAGTTCTAGATGAAGAAGTGGACACACCCACCTGCCATCTCCTCAGTTTATCCAGGTCCTCAGTGGATTGGATGTAAGTCAACAGAGTGGCCAAGGTGATCTTTACTTAGTCTACCAATCAAATGCTGCTCAATTTCAGATACACCTTCACAAACACACCAAGAAGGAAAGGCTGAGTATCTTAGCTCTGTTAGGTTGATGCATAAAGTGAATCATTGCAGGAGCCATGTCTGCAATGAATAGACTGGACCCTCGATCTTTGGAGCAAGGTCAAAGTATGGAGGTGGGCAGAAGACTTCTGAGGACTGACTTGGATGACAACATCGTCTCCTCACCACAGAGTGGGGCGGGAACCTCCAAAGGGTAGTAAGGAGAACTCTGCCAAGCTGGATCTAAAGAAAGCCAGTGGTGCTCTGAGGCCCACAGGATACCAACGCCTCTTCCAGATGCTCCTGCCTCTCCTGTAGGTAGCGAGCCTGTAAAGCCTGGAGGACATCCCAGCAGAAGCCAGGCCTCCCTGACACCCAGCACTACTGTGATAGTATTGACAGAAGATGGGACTTGTGTTCCTCTTTGGGAAACCCTGTGCTTTCCTCAGCAAATGAGATGGACCTTGGTCATGAGTCTAATGATCCAATTACCTGGGATTGTCAAATGCTTACTACGTGCCAGGTTTTAGCCCGGAATACCCCACAAAATACTTTTTAAAACTTTTTATTGACAACTTCCACAAATATAGAAATATACCATGGTCATAATCCCTTCCACTAACTCCCTCTTCCTCCTCCTCCCAAACCCTCCTCCAATGCGGCCCTTGTCCTTTCCAATTAGTCTGTCTTCTATTTTGATGCCATCGTTTTTCATAATATCATTTTTGCATTACTACTTATGGTGGACCCATTTGAGGGATTTTTTTTGACATGGTTTAAAGTATACTTATTAATATACAAAAATTGGGTTTAATTATGGTGTTTTTACACAATTTTTTTTGTTTCCCTTCCACACCTTTCCTCTTTTGTTCCCCTTGTGCATTCCATCCATCCATCCACTTAGCTCCTTTTCTGCTTTCAGACGACATGTTCCTTTTGTCCTTTCTGATTCCCATCTCCTCTTGAGAGGTTTCTTTTTTGAAGTAGAGGAGTTATGTAACTTGGCGAAGTTCGCAGAGCTCGAGTGGTGAGGAAGCTGGGATTTGGTTTGTTCCATCGCTCTGAATGAAACGCCTGTTAAGGGGTGGGGTGGGGGTAGGGGTGGGGGTGGGTGCCTCTCTGGGCACTTGAGCCAAGTGTCTACGCAGGTGAGCTTGCCTGCAGCCTTGTTCTCTGGGAGTCCCCATCCTGCCTTCCAGAGCCAGCTTCTGGAAGGCAGGATGGGGACTCCAGAGAACAAGCTTCCTCTCCAGCTTGCAGAGCTGGGCTTTGCAGTCAGTTTCCTTTCCCAGCAGCCACTGCCTCTGAGCATTCCGAACCCCAGAACCCCTTTTGAAGTGGCAATTCCTCTTCTTCCCACCAGCACCCTCCAGTCTTTCTACTGAGGCCCATCTTCATCCCTTCAGAGCACTGACCCTGAGTGTGTGTATTTGTGTGTGTGTGTGTGTGTGTGTGTGTGTGTGTGTGTGTGTGCACATGTGGAGACCAGAGCACAACCTTGAGTGTCATCCTCAGGAATTCCCTCCATCTCCTTTGAGACAGGGTCTCTCAATGACCTGAAGCTTACCAGTCGGGATAGAATGACTGACCCGGGAGCTCCTGGGATCCTCCTGTCTCTACCTCCCCTCACTTAGGTTATAAGCACATGCCTCACACCAGAAATCCCTTCCCCCACCCTGTATTTTTTTTTTCTGATTTGGGTTATATTTTTTAAAAACTTTTTGTTGATAGCTTCCATAATTATAGACCATAAACCATTATATTCCCTCCCCACCCTCCCTCATATCTCTTCCTTCTCTCAATTAGTCTCTATTTTGTTTCGGTGTCATCATCTTTTCCTCCCATTATGTGTAGGTATTATCAGGCACTGCAGTCATGAATATCAAGGCTGTTTTGTGTCTGGAAATTTGCATTGTAAGCAGTCCTACCCTTCCTTTGACTCTTACAATCATTCCTCCACCTCTTCAGCAATAGACCCTGAGCCTCAGGAAGTGTGATAGAGATGTCCCAGTGCTGAACACTCCACTGTCATTTCTTCTCAGCACTATGGTGTCTTTTGAATTATCCCAGTGATCACCGCCATCTGAAAAAGAGAAGCTTCTCTAGACAAGAGTGAGAGTAGCATTATTATATGGATATGCTCATTTAAAAAAATGTGCTGTCTGTATTAGTCCTTCCCACGGAGGAGGATATACAACTGATCAGGGATGGGGAGGGGGGGGAATTGGGGAATTCGGGATAACAACGCATGGTTTGCCCACTAAATAATGTAACTCATTATGGACAATAAATATATATTTAAAAAAATGTGCTTATTAGACAGTTTGGTGGGCATAATATATGTATTTAGCCAGAAATTAGCAGGTGTTACTCCCCTCATAACCTTTCCATGCCACAGGCTTTTGACTAGGTTTTCAGTACCAGGCATGTATTCCCTCCCATGGAGTGGGCCTCCAGTCCAATTAGAGAGCCATTGGTTTCCCCATAATAGACTTGCCACTATTGCCCCAGTTGGCCCATTTGGCCCAGCTAGCCAGTCCTAAAGGCTTGCAAGGTCCACTGCTGTTCACCACCGTTGATGACTGCTCTCTCCCATAGGGCTGCATGCAGCCATAGCTTTTTCCAGCTTTCTGTCAACTGGTTAACAGGGAGGAGGTTTCCAGCTCAGCTCCAGCTTGATTTCTCAGTGACCAAGAATTATGTGGTCTTCAGCAATAGCGTCATACCCTCTCATTCTGCATACCAGAGATTTTTACAAGGGTTCTGGGTATGGAACACGGAACCTCGGGTTGCACAGCAAGGATAGTACTGACTGAGCCTGTCTCCACCCTCTGGCTCTGTTCAAGAAAACTCAGGTCTAACCCTGAGGGAGAGAGCCGAGCTGGGAGGGAGAGGGAGAACTTTCACGTCTTGTGTGACACCCTGTCCGGGCAGAAGCATAAGCTTCCATTTTTGGATGTGCTTTCAAGCCCGGGAACTTTTCTTTGTAAAGAAAGAGGATCTTTCTAAACCTCGTGCTCTTTTCAAAGAGGCTTTATTGGTGGTGAGAATAAAGCCAGAGAGGCCAGAGAAAGAGCTGCTCACTGTTGGTCAGCAACACCTGCTTTCCAGGTGGGTGGGGAGCTGGGTGCAGGCCTTTCCCTGGGTGCAGTGAACACTTGGTGTGTGACATGTGTGCCAAGGCTCTCTGGGGCAGGTGACCCCCTTCACTCCTGGCTCTCCTCCCTGGGGGTGGCCCGAGGAGACAGGGCCAGCCTCAAATGCCAACAGCTGCACAGTCCTGGGCTAATTGCTCATATCTGTTTCTTCTCTTTTCCAGGCTTTGGAAAGTGTTCCAGGAATGGACTTCTCACAGTGCGATGACCTGCAAATGCAGCCCTTCCATTTCCGTTTCAAACCCCAAGTCAGCCGAGTCGGAGTTTCAACCAGGACTGTGCAGGATAATGGTGAGATGCAATTAGCAGCCCAGAGAACTTGCACAGTGCAGTCTCATAGTTTTTTTTGCCCATCAGATTCCAAGAATCCCTGTGCTTAAAAGCAACCAAACAATTACTCTATTGTACTGAAATAAAGCCCAGTTAATTCAAAAATCAATTGCACCACCAGGTGGGGCACACTCTGGCTCCAAACAGATGGGGTTGACCACCCCCCCAACACCCCCATGAAGTCTTGTTAAATTAAAAACTTGATCCAGAAGCGGTACAGACAGGGAGCCATGAATGGAATGGAGTCAGGTCCGTTCAGGCGGGTTCTTTCTTTTCTCACTCTTTTTCGTCCCCTTAAAAAACAAAAATTCACCATTTCATGTCGTTCATCAGTCTTAGTATCTATGCAGAAATGCAGCCATCCACCCTTGGCAGTTCGATGTGTTACTTTAATTAGTCTGAAAATTAAAGGGCAACTCTGGGCCAAGATGAATGATTATGAAAAAAAATCCATGTTCATCCCATGCAATCCTCTGGTTGAATTAACAGTCTTGTAAACTATATGACACACTTTAAGTCCGTCGAGGGGTAGAGCGACTCCATTTTAAATATCCTCTTAATATTTGACAGGATGTAAGGAGCATTCTGGAGCATACAGTCCCTTCTCAAATTTCACTGTCTGAAAATTTTCAAAGCTGACCCAACTCAACCTGAAAAATGTTTAACACTCTGGGCTTGAACACAAGAAACTCTGTGATGAACAGACATTCAATTACATTTTTTAAAAGTGAGAAACATTTTTGTAAAATCGCTATTCTGGAAACTAATTGGCAGCCACAGAACGAGCTAGCGAAGGCCAAATCTTGTGGGGAACTTTTACTACAGAAACAGGACTCAAAGAAAATACGAATAAAAGGCATCTTTGTTTCCCAGTCAAATTAGCTGATTAAGGAATAAAACATCTTAAAGTTTTTTAAAATGTAGAATTAATTATATGAGAAAAATTAAAGCTGGGTTATATGAATTGAATGATGCAAAAATAGTAATCCTTGTTGGTCCTTGTCTTAGGTCATTAAGCATAACTAAATATTAAGAGTTCTAGTTAGTCTGCATTCATATTATAGATCTTTCTGCCTATTTTGATATTCAAAGTCCAAATTCATAGTGGCCCAGACTAGAAATGTGATGGAGAGTCAGAAAACTTCGTGCCTAGGCCGGGTCCTGACGGCTGAATGGACGAGGAAAAGTTATACAAAGAGCAAAGCCGACTTTTGGAAGAACACAGGCTTCTGGTTTTCAGGAACTTGGGACAGACTCACAGAAAGAATTTGAACAAACCATTCTTTATTTTGCTAATGGGTGAGCTTGGAACACAGAAAAACAAGACCACCTCAGTCATTTCTGAGACTCAAAAAAAAGAAGTGGGGAGGTGACCTCTGACATCTCAGGTCCTGCACCTCAACCTACGCCCCTCTGCCCTGACCTCCTAACATTCCAATATCCTGAAGCCAGGCTCTGCCTAAGCCAACACTGAAATTATCCTGGTGCTGTGGACAAATATTCACAGGGTCAGTGTGGCTCTGGGTGTGGTCTAGGGACCATCTGCATTGGAATTGCTAGATGAATTTCCCTAAAATACAGATTCCTGGCCTCCAGAATTGCTGAGTTGAGTGGGGATAGCACTCAGGGTTTGATATTTTCCAGAAATTCCCTAGGATTCTGTCATATACCACAGTGTGGGTCATTGTACCAGGCTCTACTTAGAGGCCACTAGAGGAATTTTTACCAACAGGTTCCTTTGGTGAAAGTCATTTGCTCAAACGTGAAAGTCTGTGCACAGATCCCTCATTGACCAACAGCAACAAAAAGTCCCTCGGTCATTGTATTTTCATTTCTCATGGAATCTCTTCACTGAGGGCGTGTAGGAAGGCTTTGGCCTTTCAAATAAAAAGTCCACTAGTACTTGAAAAGTCATTTGGCAAGAGATGAGGGATGAGACAAAGGGGAAGATTAATGACCAACAGAACCAGAGTCCTTGGTAAAATAAAAATGGATTCACACCCAACTTCTGAAGGAAAGCTCATGGGGGAAGCACATGTGTTTAGTAGAGAGAGGCCTTCAGAGCTCTGCGGTGCAGGAGGACAGCTTTCTCAGCCAAACACGGGGGAGAGCTGCCAGCTTGTCTAGGTGACAAAGGGGGACGTCGCAGAGGAGTTTGAGTGCATTATTATTGCCCGTGTGAGACATTAGTGGTCCGGAGTCTAGATGACCCTGCGTGGAGGTGAGACCTAATCTGCTTTCTCCTTTGAGTTCGGCCTGACCACCCAGCTTTTTCTGTGGCTATTGTGGAAGCTGCTGAGAGTTCAAGGTCCTGGGTTGATGAGGTGAAAGCTGCTTTCAAAACCGAGAGGTGGGATGGACGTGCTGACCTATAAAGACCATGGTTCTGAGCTTCGGCTACAAGTTATGGACATATGTGTATTCTCTTGGAGGATCTTCATTGTAAGACAGAAAAAGGACAAAACATGCCTGGAAAAATGTTTTTGAGACAGTGTCTCTCATTAGCCTAGAGCTCAGCTATTAGGCTAGACTGGTTGGCTGGCAAACCCCAGGGATCCTCTGATCTCTGACTCAGCGCTGGGATTTATAAGCATGTGTCACCATGCTCAGCATTTAAAAAAAAATTAGTATTTTATTTGCGTGCGTGTGTGTGTGTGTGTGTGTGTGTGTGTGTGTGTGTGTGTGTTTGAGCAGTCATGGGTACACACACAGCCCAGGATCACTTGCCACTGCAAACAAATGCTTGTCTAGCTTTACGTGGATGGCTGTGGAATTGAACCTGGGCCAGCAGGTTTTACAAGCAGATGCCTTAAACCGATGAGCAATCTACCCAGCCCCCCATTTTTTCTTAATAAGGAAGAAAGGCAATCCATGTGCATTATGAAATTGGAAAGCCTCCAGCTTTATAGCAAGTGGCCAGTAGAGCTCTGGATTCCAGTTCTAGTGTTGAATCGAAACTATGAATGCACATACATGTATATATCCACAGGACATCGATAAATGTGGCTCTCATTATGCTTACAGTAGCAATGACAATAATTCGGCTTTTGTCCATGAAAAATTACTGCTTAATAAAAACTTTCCCAAACTCATGTCCCCTTTGAGATAAAAATTTCCACACTAAATTTCATCACCCTCCTAGAATTTCCTTCGGAATGTTTGTGCTAAATTCCTTTTGCCCCTTATTGAAGTATACAACATAGAATCTGGCTTCAAGACCTAAAAATGAATGCACAGAAATGCACAGATACATAGAATGACTCGGAAGGTTCATTGGGCAGGCAGAGGAGACTTGGTGAAATGAATTAAAATTCCCCAATATAAAAGAAGCAATTTGTTTGGCACCTTTGGTATTTGAAATAGTAGGACAGTGTAGATTTTATTATATGCCATGGGCAACCCTGGCAACTCAGGTTTGCTGTAAGAGTTTTTTTTTTTTTTCATTTCCTGACTTGGTGTGTGCAGTTGTGAACTTAATGAACACACTAGTGATTCTACACCATCAGGGAAAAATGGTAAATTTTGTAAAATGTAAATACTGAAAAAAGAGGAGGTTTTTTTCCCCCCTTACTGTTCATATCTGTTTCTATTCTCACTTGGATTATACATCAGGGAAACATGAAAGTTACCTGAAGTTTTAGACTGGAACCAAACCCACTCAGGTACACCATACTCAGGGATTCTTAAATCTCTGTTGCGTTTTGTAGACCATCTGAGCTGCTTTTGTGTGAGAGGAAGCAGGGTTAGCAGGCAGCAAAAGTTAGTACTTTTGATAACATTATATCTTATTAAAAACTACCTTGCCCTCATTTGGAAGTAGCTTGTACAATTCCTTTTGAATCAAGCCATGTAAAACTGATCAATATCATTATTTTCATGAGGCAAGTTCAAGTCAATAAAGTTATCTTGCTTTGTCTCTTTTCTCTCCTATACTCCCTCTTTTTTTTTTTTTTTTTTAAAAAAAAAGCAGCCCAGGAGAATCACACTTTGGCATGTAGCTTGAGTGTGAAGCTACGGAATGGAAAAAAAAATCTATGAAAAGATGACATTTAGATATGGGTGCATATATATCTAATTTTCTGTGTGTGAGTATGTGTGTATATATTTCTACTTCTGCTCATCAAAGACACAACATCATAATTAAGGACATTTTACTTTATCCAATGAAGAGTTTTTTCAGTTCTCTTTAATTGGCAATTAAATTACAGAGCTAATTAGGAACATAGTGGGTGTTGGGACTACAATGATTGTCTTTAACTGGAAAGTCTTACCACTTACAAAGCAAGGAAGTTTTTAAATTATGGAACACTTAAATAATGGATTAATAAGTCAGTAAATACAAGTGTATGAAGGTAGCATTCCCATACCCTTCAGTTGGCGAATTCTTAATGGGAGTCTGATGTTTCATGCGGAGTAATTATCATGCTTTTCCAGCATCCTGGGGGGTCTATGTTGAGGCCTCAGGGAATTTATGTGCTCAACTCTAGGGCTGGAATTTCTGGACCAGAGCTAGGGCAGAAGGTGGAGCAGCTGAAAGCTGTTTGGGAGGAATACTGTCCAACACTTGGAGTCAAGAGGAATTCTGCTGCTTGCCTCATGGAAAAAGCAAAGGAAGTCCTCTGTCTTTGCTCCAGTTTCTCTCCACCTGTGCCCTCTACAAGGGACACTTGTGTCCCTAGATAATAACAAAACAGCATTCAGGTGGTGGATCAATGAACTTGAGTGAGGGATCTCACATGTACTAGATGGCCTTTTGGGTCTTGAGTCCACTGGCCAGTGAGGGCTGGAGCTGAGTGAACGATGCCATTTCTTTGGTCTGGTCTGTTAAATGAGGATCCATGAAGGCTGAGCTGGGATTAGGTGCAGTGTGGGAAATAATAATCAAATATAGAAACTAGCTTCTGCATTTTGAGATGACTTCTGCTTGATCTATAAGAGGACAATCATTTGTTCATTCATCACGTGGTTAACAATATTCATGGGAGAGACTAAGAGAAACACATGAGAGAAGACAAGAATCCTGGGCTAGGGAGGCAGCTTAGTGGTTAGGAGTGCTTGCTATTAAGCATGAGTCTCTCTCTCTCTCTCTCTCTCTCTCTCTCTCTCTCTCTCTCAGTAGAAAATTTGTATGGATACATCAGGTGTTGGTACCACCATGTCCTTCCTCCCTGACTATTTTTCACTGAGGGCTCTCCTCAGGGGCATTGCTGATATTCACCATGGGATTGTGGGTTATAAACTGTGAGAGCAGCAGTCAGTTATTGTGGGACTGGCCAACGACTCTGGATATTCCCAGCCATCCCGTGGTGCTTACAACCTTTCTGCCCCTTCTTCTGCAAAATTCCCTGATCAGTGATGAGTGTGTTTTTAAGTCTACTTTACTGTTGAGCTCTTAGCAGCTTCTGGATTTCTGCTTTGGTCCATTTTGAGTGTCCTAAGTGTCTGTCTCATCACCCTGGCTCAGGTTGTCAGGCTCACTGTGGAAGCAGCACTCTTGCTCATCTCACCACTTCCTCTGTGGTTTCACCTGGGCCCTACCTGACATGCGAGGTTCGTCTTTTGCCAGGGAGTCAGCTCTCCATTCTTGTCCTGGTAGAATTTGATTGTCCTTGGTTCTTTCTTCCTTCTGAAAAATAGAAACAGATTCTCCAATGAAGAGTGAGTTTGGCATAGGTTAAAGGAGATAGGCATTGTTCATTTAGAGAGATTTTGATGGGTGTAGTCTCTCTCTTGGCCAAGGATTAGTGGGAGTTACTCATTGGAGTCCATAATCTTGGTCTCCATAGGATTCTGACTTGGTTCCCAGTTCCAGCTATGGGTTCCTTTCCACTGAACAGATCTCATAGCCAATCAGAGAATCATTGGTTACCCACCTAGGCCGGATGCCACTATTGCACAGGTGTATAGATCTTGTCATGCTGGTTGCTTTCATATACCAGTGTGCCCTGCTTGCTCACAATGTTGTTGGCCATTTTTCCTCAGCAGCCCATGTAACACTTTCCAGCACTACATGGGCTAACCATCTGTGAAATGGCTTCCTTCAAAATTTCAGCCAGATGTTTGGATGTTCTGTGTCAGCAGCATGTAGTGTCTTCAGCAAGAGGGTCTTACCTTTTAACTCAGGTGGGTAATCAAGTGCCTTGACAGAAGCCTGTTTTGTTTTGGGGACTTTTTAGGTCTCTCCAACCAACAGCTCAATGTGGGTTGTAACTGATTTCTGGTACTGGGAGTTACAATCCAGATCCAAATGTTTTAAGGTTAGGATTCATGCCACCCTCTCAGGGTCCTTCTGACCAGATGATCCCACCATACCTAAGAGCCTCTTTGGATAGTGTAGTGGTGTGATTCAGGTGTCCCCCATAAACTTAATGTGCTCTGAATGCTTGATCCCCAGCTGATGGCAATTTTGGAATTGGAACCTTGTTGGAGGTGTGTTGTTGGGAGCAGACTTATGGGGGTTATAGCCATATTCCCCTTGCCAGTTTTTGACATACCTTCCTGCTGCTGTTTGCAGTGCTGTGGCGGAGGTGATGGCCACCCTCTGCTCATGCTGTCATTTTCTCTGTCATCATGGAGCTTCCTGTTGAGTTTGTAAGCTGATGAGTTCTCCCATCAGCTTCTTTTAGTTGGGTTCAACGAGAAAGTGGACTACAACAGACAGAGACTGCCAAGTTCCTCAGAACCCAGGTAAACATCTGGGTGTGGTGATTCACATCCGTAACCCCATGGGGTGGGGTTGGGAGTGGAGACCAGAGAATCGCTGGGGCTTGATGATGGACAGCAACTCTAGGAACTGAAGGAGAGTCCTTTATGAGTGATAGGAGAAGGACCCCCCCTCCGCCTTGTCCCCTGGCCTCCCTGTGTATCTACACATACATGTGCCTACACTACACAACACAACACACATACTCTACATACTCTACACACACACACACACACACACACACACACACACACACACACAAACACACACACACACATGCTTCGGAAAAAAGAAAAGAAAACTAAAATACCAAAAAAAAAGAATGTCATAAAAAGACAAGAATACCATGACCACTTTGAATATAAAATATGGGGAATTTTCTACAACATTAGCATGTACAAATGTCTAAAAGAAAATAATCCAAGATCAAAATCCAATCTCCTGGTTCCCATCTGGGAAAGTCCCATCTGGAAAGTTGGGGCCTCAGAAAAGTAGGCAAATTGTTCTGGAAATTGCTCAAGGCAACCCAGGTCCCAAGAATACATTTGGTGAACTAAAACTTCTGCTTTCCATGGCAGGTGAAGGAAAGAGATAGCTGGGGCATCTGAAACTCACAGGTAATCCCTAAGCATAGTTTCAGCCAATAGCCTCACTTAAACCCATTCTCCCCTCGAGCCTTGGACTACAGTTACTTACTATTCATAAACTTGGGAATTAAATTGAGCTTTGCTGGCATGCTTCTGCTGCCCACAGCATCGTCACTGAACTTTTTAGGGCCAGTCTGGGAAGAGACACATACTCAAAGCCAGGGGTCCACACCAGTTCTGATACCCAGCTCCCAGCCCTGCCATCCTTCCAACCAGAGAAACTTGAAAATGAAGGCAGAAAACACAGCCAGCTCTACTCTGCTCATAACGATTTGTGAAGCGAGTATCCTTTGCAAGTGCAGAGTTTAAAACTGCTCAGTCTCTCGTCTCTTCATTCTCTCACAGAAAGGACTTTCTGATTTTTTTTCTACTTTTACCTGACGTAACTCACTTGTGCTAATGTTTAAATGCTGAGCCTTGTAGGACAGATCCCTTCCCTTTTACTGTATTGGATGTACTTGTTGGTTCCCTGCCTGGCTTCAGCAATGGTTTGAGATGAGATTCCCCTTGCTTTGCAGCTTCAGGAAGAGGAAACCGGACACTTCGAGGAAAATGAATCAGAAAAGTTCCATCCTTGAATGTTCCTTTCTCATCAAATGATCAAATTCTAATTTCACCAGAACTTCCTTTCCTTTATGTATTGAGCCTCCAAACCTCATGGAGGCTTGCGATGGGCAGTGGTGGCATCACTTTAATCCAGGCCTTCCCTCTGTTTCTTGCTAAGTGGGAGAGATGGCATGTGTTCAAGTTATCATGCTTGGAGACAGAGGATAATATATCCCATGTGTTAGTGAATGATAATCTAAGGCCTGTGAGAAACCAGACAAGGGAAGGCTTGCTTTCAGCTGGGCTCGTCAGGAAAAAGTCTTATGAAATGAGAAAATGGGGCTTAGGTTAAGGAGGACAGGCAGAGATGCGGACAGGACAGTCCATACAGAGGACAGAACTTACCTTTTTTGGGGCACCGACATTTTACTAAGAACTGTGCTAGTCACATGGAAAACCGTTTGATTTTCACCAGGATCCAATAAGGGAGGCACAATTATTTTCTCCCAAATACAAACAAATCATGACCATCACTCACCCTTATGCATTGATTGGGTGTCAGTCATTGTTCTAAGTGATTTCGTTTCATGGAGGACCTCTTGATTGTCACAATAACTCTATGAAATGGACACTACTACTACTACTACTGTTACTTCCATTTAAAAATATTTTTATGAAAGAGAGAGAGGGAATGAGAATTAGAAAACTATGGGCAGCCAGGGCCTCCAGCCACTGCAAACGAACTCCAGATGCATGTACAACTTGGCGCATCTGGCTTTATGTGAGTCCTGCAGAACTGAACCCAGGCAGTCAGGCTTTCTAAGAAAGTGCCTTCAATCTCTCTTATTAAATTATTCTCATTTTATGAATGGGAAACTCAAGGCACAGAGAAATATGTCACTTGTCCAAGTTACATCAGCTAGCAAGAAGGCAGAGCTGGGATTAGAACCCAGCACTTTTTCTCCAGAGCCCTTTATAACCTTTTTCACATGTATATGAGTGTGTGGAGTGTGTGCATTCATGCATATGTATGAGTGTGTGGTGTGTGTGGATGTACATGGGTGTGTGTATGTTCATATGTTTGGTGGTGCATGTGTGTGCAGGTGCAGGTGAATGTGGAGGTCAGATGTCAATATTGGGTGTCTTCCTCAGTTACTCTCAGCCTTGGTTTTCGAGACAGGGTCTCTCCCTGAACATAAATCTCATGAATTCAGCTATATTAGCTAGCCAGTGGCCCCCAGGGATTCCTCATCTCTGCCTCCTGAGTACTGGGATTACAGGCAGATGCCACCATGCCCAGTAATTTACATGGGTTCTGGAAATCTGAACTCAGGTTCTCAGCAAGCACATTACCACAAAGCCATCTCCCAAACCCTAAGGCATTTTAAAATTATCATCATTTTACACACTTATGGAATTTAGTATAATAACTTGACACATGTATATGATGTATATTGATCAAATTATGATACTAGCATTTTCTTCTCCTTAAGCATTTATCACTGCTGTGTGCAGGGAGCCTTTGAGTTCTTTGCTTTTGGATCTTTATAAAGTCTGTAATAAGCTGTTGTAAACCACAGTCACCCTGCAGCGCTGGAGAACATTGCGATTTCTCCTCATCTAACATTTCCCAACATCACTTTTAATTCTGTTCAACTGCTTCCAAGGGGAGAAGAAGAGAAGCAGGAAGGGACTAGGTCTGTGTCTAAACCCCAGGGCCAGAGTGTCTTTGTGTGCCCAAAGTTCACACAAATAAAAATATTTTTTTACTATGGCAATTAAAAATATTTTATGTTATAATTTATTATTATTATTATTATTGACTAAGTAGAAACTTTGTATGAACAAGTCAGCATATGAACAAGCCACCATTTCTCTCCTCCCTTCACCCATTCCATTGAGTCCCTCCTCTGTGGGATTGTTGGTATGAACCATAGGGTTGAGGGCTATGAATTGTGTGACCAGAAGTCTGTCATTGGGTGGGAGGCAATGGTTCTGGGTATTCCCCCCCCCATCATAGCTTTTACGATCTTTTCACCTCCTCTTCCACAAAATTCCCTGAGCCAATGGTGGGTGAGTTTAAGTCTACTGTAGTGTTGAGCTCTCAGAAGTTTCTGGATTTCTGCTTTGGAAAGTTTTGAGTATCCTCAGTGTCTGTCTCCATCACCCTGGCACAGGTTGTCAGGCTCACTGAGGAAGCAGCACTCTTGCTCATCTCTCCACTTCCTCTGTGGTTTCACTTGGGTCCTAGCCGAGGGGTGGTTCATCTCCTGCCAGAGAGTCAGCTATCATTTCTGGTCTTGTTGGTAGAATTAGGTTGTCCTCAGTTCTCACTGCCTTCTGAAAAATAAAAACAGATTCTCCAATGGAGAGTGAGATCAGCATAGGTTAAATGGGATAAGCATTGTGAAATTGCTGGGACTCACCTTAGAAAATGTTTACATCTCGCATTTAACCACTGATGAGTGCAGAAGTGAAAAGCTGACTTCCAGAGCTGTGTCAGTGGGGCTCTGGAGAGGAGGGAATGAGGCAGGGGTGGACAAGGTAGGTTCCCCCTGGGGCGATGCTGGTGCAGCCTCTTGCTAGCACAGCTCCAAGTCGTTTTCCTTCTTGAGTGGAACCTGTTTCAGGCACTGTTTGGGTTTGAATCTGAAGTGTCCACAAGTGCATTCTCTCTCTCTCTCTCTCTCTCTCTCTCTCTCTCTCTCTCTCTCTCTATCTATCTATCTATTCAGGGACTCACTTTAGCCCAGGTTGATCTGGAACTCACTTTTTTTTTGTTGTTCAAGATTTATTCAGTGCTTGCCATGTTCCAGGTCCCATATCCTTTACATACCTTGTTATTCCATTCAGTTGTCCAACAAATCATGAAGACAGAGCAATGGGCTGAAGTCTCTGCTTCTTTTTAAAATTACTTATCCATTGATTTGTAAGCAGAGAGAAATAGAGAGAAGAGAGGAAAAGAGAGAGAGAAAGAGGGAAAGAGAAGAGAGGGAGAGAGAAAGGGAGAGAGAAAGGGAGAGAGAAGAGGAGAGAGGGAGAGAGAAAGGGAGAGAGAAGAGGAGAGAGAGAGAGAGAGAGAGGTGTGCCAGGGCTCTAGCCACTGCAAATGAATTCCAGCTGCCTGTGCCTCTTTGTGCATCTGGCTTTATGCTGGCACTGGGGAATGGAACCTGGGTCATTTGGCTTTATAGGAAAATGCCTAAGCTTAAGCTGACCTTGAACTCATGGCTATCCTTCTACCTCAGCCTCCAGAATGCTGGGATTATAGGCATATGCCACCATACCTGGTTTAAACTCATGTTTTGCGTGTTTGGTGCTGAATTTTGGACTCTACTTTGTAAGCTGTGGAGCCTTAAGCAGGTGTGTCATGGCAGACAAAAGTAGGTCACAAGGGGTGAGCCTTTCGAAGGTGACATCTGCTTTGTGTCCAGTGTAACTCTTTGCTTCCTGGGCCACTGTGATAGGAAGAGTCTCTTCACCACACACTGACTACAGATGCCCCCACCATGACTTCCCCACTATGATGGACTGAAATCCCTCTGAATCCCTGGGCCAAAAGAAAACTTTCTTCCCTTAAGTTGTTCTGTCAGTCATTTTAGATCACAGCAGTGCCAAAGTAATGAACACGGTTCCAGAAGGTGGGAGGGAATTATTCAGGCAAGTCATTTGTTGGTGCAGAAGGGTTTAAGTCCTAGGCAGTGACCCAGTGACAGGTGCCAGGTTCAGGCAATGAAGCCATGGCACTCTCTGGTCAGGTTCCAATCTTGTCAGAATGACAAAAAAAAATCACTTCATCTAAGAGTCACTTGAGCAGTGAAGGATTCTACCAGGGTACGTAAGGAGGAAGTACAACCTCTGAACACCTTGAGATGGTACCCCGTAGTTTTCAAGACAGTATTACACATATTTTATCACTGGAGCCCACAGCTTGGGCAGAGCTAACAGGGCACATCACAAAGGATAGGTTGGTCGATCTAAGTTCATGAGATCAGGTCCTGCTCTGAGGTCAGGCCCTGTTGTCTGCTGTTGCTGTTACAAAGGCCCTCAATCTTGGCCAGCAGGGCCTGGGTGAGAACCCAGAAATGGCCAGGCATGGTGGTGTACACCTTTAATATCAGCACTTGTGAGACAGAGGTAGGAGAATCACCATGAGTTTGAGGCCAGCCTGGGACTATAGAGTGAGTTCCAGGTCAGTCTGGACTAGAATGGGACCCTGTCTCAGAAAAGAAAATAAGAACTCAGAAACAGAGAGTTGAAACTTGCTAAGGGTAGAATCTCCAAAGATACTAAATGACTGGTCACCTCCAAGTGAGGGGTGGGGGTTAGAACAGTGAAAGTAGGGAAGGAATTCAAACAGGTGGAAGCTTCATTCCTGATTGTGAAACACCACACTTCAAGCCTGACAATAAAACTCAAAACAGAATCCATGAGGTTGGTATGGATCATGTTTATAATCCCAGTACTCAGATGGCTGAGATAGGAGGATTGCTTTAAGTTCAAGGTTAGCCTGGGCTACATGGTGAGTTCAGATTAACCTGTGCTAGATATTAAGATCCTGTTACACACACAAACACACACACACACACACACACACACACACACACACACACACACACACAAAAGCAAACAAAGACAGAATCCTGAAGCTGGATCTTTGTTTTTAAGTGTGTGTGTGCATGAGCCCTCGCACATGTATGCAGAGGAGGCCAGGGCAAAACCTCAGGTGCCATCGTCAGTAATACTGTCCATCTCCTTTAAGACAAGGTCTCTCATTGGTCTTGAGCTCATCAATCAGGCTACAGTGACTCGCAAGAGAGCTTTCCCTGCCTCAGCCTCTCCAGTATTAGGATTATAGACACAGACCACCATGCCCAGCATGGGTTTTGGGGCCTGAACTCAGCTTCTCCTGCCTCTGAGGGAAGCACTTTACCAACTGAGCCATCTCCTGAGACTTTTGAAGCTAGATCGTAATAATCACCTTCCAAAGAAGAAAACTATATGTGTAAGAAAGCAACATTCAAATATTCATCTAGAAAACTAACACCTATTTTCCCTTGGCACCAGGGATGTTGAATTGAGCTTGATCTATCTCAGATCTAAAGGAAGTCTTGATGAGTGTGTAGTGGGTGGACAACAAAAGCTAACTCGAGGTAAGGAGTGGTCAACTAAAGCCATGCTACTTACTGGAGGGTAGAGGAAGACACCAAATCCTCATGTGAGCCAACTCTTTGCCAGAACCTTCTAGATACCTTCATCTCTGAAACCTGAAAGAACATTTGCATGGTCTCCACTTGTTTATACAAAGGGTCTCAATAGGGTGAGCACTTGCTCAAGATGGTTTAAGAGGAAAGATTCAAACACATATTTGGTTGTCTCCAAAGTTAATGCTTTTGAGATGCCCATGTTCTGAGGATCCAAAGGTCTATGTCACTTTTACTTATTCTATGAATGGATACTCAGCCCAGTTCTCTCCCATGCCCACCAAAAGGGAAAAGTAAGGGGAGACTAGATATGAACTTTGGGTGTGCCAAGACACTGCACAGGCAGGTCACCTCACATTCTGACATTAACTGAGTGGGATCTCCAGAGGACAAGCAGAAGCTGAGAAAGTTTCCTCCGATGCCTTGTGCTGAGCTGTGGTGTTGATCAACCTCGTGGTGGTTTCTATGTAGTCCTATGATCTCACTCTTAGAAAGAAACAGAAAGTAAGATATGGATCCCAAAGGTTCTTAAGTTCATTCTTTGCCCCTTTTTAACCTCTTGAGTACTGTTATAAAAGGGCTGTCTGTTTGAATGTATTAAGGACAGATGTGCTAGGTTGGTGTAATGATTAGGTTTTGTTGTCAACTTGATCTTTTTAATTATCTTGGGTGGGTCTCTGAGGATGTTTATAGGAACACAGCCTCTCAGCAAGGGGCCGGATGTAAAGAAGCTCAAAGAAGCTGGAAGTTAACATCCTTTCCTGTGTGGGCCATGCAGGAAGGAAATTCCAGAGACTCAGGAAGCCATTAAGTCTGGAGAAGGGTTGTAAGACCCCACCCTAAGGCTATATAAAGGGGAAGAAATTCTCTCCTTGGCCCTCCTGCCTGCTTGCTATTTTGTGTGTGTGTGGTGTAGGTAATGGGTTTTTTCCCCTCTGCTTGGACCTGTGAAAGAGGGCCAACCTCTTTTGCTGTTACGGAACTTCCCCTCAATCTATAGTTTCAATAAATACTTTCCTCTCCCAAATTGTGCCTGGTTTGAAGATTCATTCAGGGGCATGTGGCTGACTATGACAGTGGTGCACAGCCTATGTGGGTAATCAGTGTCTCTCTGATTGGATAAGAGACCTGCTTAGTGGAAGAGAACTCATACCTGATACTGAGAACCAGATCAGAATCCTGGGATACAATGGTCATAGACTCTAGAGAGAAGCTCCCACTAGTCTTCAGCCAAAAAGAGTGGCCACGCCCAGCAAATGTCTCTCAGTTATCTATGCTTTTCCCCTTTAGTCCAAACCTCTCTCACTCTTGGTTGGTTGGAGAATGTTTTGTTTTGTTTTCAGATGGTAGTGAAAACCAAGGAGAATTCACATCCATCAATATGTTAGGGAAAGACAGCCGAATGCCTAGCATGAGACAGGACACATCGAGCACATCTGCCAGGGCCTAGGAGACATCATGGAGGAAGTGGTGATTTAAACATGAGTGCCTTTCTCGCTGCTACCCTGACAACCCTCTCCAGAGAGATGGTGATCAACATGGAGGACACTCAAAACTCATCAGAGTAAAAAGACAGAGGATGCAGAGAGCTGAGCACTGAAGTAGACTTAGAACACACCCAAGAAGGCTCAGAGAACATTGCGGAAGAAGGGATGGAAAGATTGCAAAGCCTCAGAGTGGGAGGGAGTATCTGGAGGTGTTGTCCCTCCCCCAAGAGACTGACAGATGCATTTGTAACCTCATTGTGAATACCAGTAACTCACTGAGGGGATATAAGAGGATAGCAGGAGGAGAATAGGATCGACACGCAATTTGTTCAGACAGTAGGGTGCATAATTAATTTTTTTTTACAAAAAATATTTTTATTTATTTATTTGAGAGCTAGAGAGAATGGGTGTGCCATGGCCTCTTGTCACTGTAAATGAATGGCAGATGCATGTGTCACTTTGTGTCTGGCTTTATGCGAGCTAATCTGTCTTCCACCTCACAACCATTGCTCTGCCCAGCTGGGATGTGTGGACATCTGTTCTTTTTTTATATTTTCTTTATTCATTTTCAAGGAGAGAGAGAGAGAGAGAGAGAGAGAGAGAGAGAAAGAGAGAGAGAGAGAGAACCAGGGCCACCACCCTGTGGGTCTGGCTCATGTGGGTCCTGGGGAATTGAATCCGGGGCCTTAGGCACTGGAGGCAAGTGCCTTAACCGCTGAGCCATCTCTCCAGCCGGACATCTGTTCTCATTGATCCACCTTCACTGTCTCTTTCCCTTCTGTCTCTCAACTTCAAGGTAGAAGAGAACTCTAAGTGTTCTTTTTTTAAAATATTTATTATCCATAATGAGTTACATTATTTAGTGGGCAAACCATGCGTTGTTTAAAATGGGATAAATGTGTCCATGGGTTGAGTAACCTGCACAGGTGAAAGACCATCAATGGGGCCCAGCTATCATAGAATAAGGAAGCTGTGCTGGGCAGTCTTTCGTCCTTGACTGAGCACTGCTACCCTGATTTGAGGGCCCTGACTCCGTGGGTATGGGGACAGAAACTAATAGCAGATGCCTTGTCCCCTGAGCCAAAGGAGCTCTGGTACTTACCTACCTTTGAAGTAGTTTTCCACTCTTGGATAATTATTTTGTTCAAAATGAAACCTCTGGTCCTCACTGGCCTCATTTTGACACCTGCCATCCCTCCTGTCCCTCTTTGGAGTCTTATAGTAATGCCATTAAAGTCCCCAGAAAATGTTAGCTGAAACCAAGGTTTCTGTCGGTCATAACCTATGAAAAATGTATTGGATTTAATATGTTTGGTTTGGGAAATCAGTTTTTGTCCACTATAAACAATTGTCCCTAATAATCATGTCTGTGGTAAGTGGTGTGCACTGTAATAACCCTCACATAAAGGGTAAAATGAAAGACAACCATTTCAGATAGTAGCTGGGGCCATATCAATACA
Organism: Zapus hudsonius; assembly: GCA_004024765.1. Classification (NCBI taxonomy): domain Eukaryota; kingdom Metazoa; phylum Chordata; class Mammalia; order Rodentia; family Dipodidae; genus Zapus; species Zapus hudsonius. The sequence goes on along the minus strand of PVHP010004773.1, from coordinate 26,782 downwards.
GCTCACTGCCTACGTATATCAAATGATTAATGACCATTTTTAAGGCCCTTTCTTTTCTGTTCTATGCCAGTGCCATCTAACGGCAGTAAAACACATAGTATTTGCTGATACCCTTCCTGATAAAGCGTCTGGTTGCAAGTGAGAACAGCTTAAGGAATGAAAAGGCATCGGGAGCTGTTTCTTTCAAATCATCCATTCCCCTGTCCTGGCAGGAGGAGGAGCTCTCCTTGCAGAAGGAAGGAACTTTCTGAAAAGCAGGCAGCAGATCTGAAACAGGACTCACCCATGGCCAGGGAAGGCTCTGTTCTCTGCTGGGGAGGAGAGTCAAGAGAAGTGGTTTTGAGGGGAGAGGACACCATTGCTCCCGACAGAAGCTGAGAGAGAATTTGACCTTCATAGTGACAGCAAGAACTCTCCGTTGTGAGCACTCAGTACTGGCTAATTCATTAAGCTCATGGGGTCAGTATGCCTATCAGCCCTTCCTTACGGTTGAGAGACCGGTGACACACAGAGGCAAGGTAACTTACCCAAGGTTTCAACAACAAGTGACTGAGGTAAGACTAGATCCAAGGACTCTCACTGCAAAGTCTTGCCTCCGGGGGACCTAGAAGTATGAGGACACTTCACTGGGTCTTCTTGGAGTAAATGTTGCTAGCTTATGGGGCTGTTTGTAGCTGACACCTGCCCCCTAAATACCACTTCCTGGGGAGGATGACTCTAGTTTTCTTTCTAGCCCACCTTCCCCAGGAAGGGCTTCAAACCTGACTGTTCCCACCAGGCTGTCCTTCACCCTCATGCTCAGGATCTCACCTCTCCTCATGGTGCACTTAAGCAGTCATTTGCAGCATTGATTAAGGAAACACAATTCCCACAGGAACCAAGACCCCCCAGTTTAAATCCCATGCCTCTTGCACTCACCCCAACCCTACCCCAGCCACACCCCGTCAAACCTGTCAAGAACTCTCGTGTCATCTCATGAGGCTTCCTTCCCCGAGGAGCAGGCATCAAAGGGGTTAGCCCACTGTCTCAGTGGAATCCCCCCATGTTCACTCGCTTTGGGAACACATGCAGTTTAGCACACGGGCCCGGTCTTTTTAGCTGTCTTTTAATCTTGGGTAAATTGTAAGAGCGCGGAGAACTCGTAGGCGACAGCCGGCTCGCTGAGACTGCAGGGATGAAAACCATGTCAGTGCAGTCCCTAGAAGTCCTGCCATGTGCCGCGAGCACAGAGAGAGAACCCTTGATCCCGGCTATCAAAGGGTGCAGAAAGATCAAGAAGAATTAAAACTGATGGTGTGCCACAAACCACCTGCAACAGAAGGTCATTACTTCCCCTCGTTAAAACAGCCTCAGTTCTGGGGCCTGATCTGAAGCTTAATTGAAATGTTTCAAACAGTGGATTATAGCGAAGATGAGACGTCTCCTGCCCATTTCATGACCTCTGCTAAGCAAGGCAGATTGGTAATAAGGTTAAAAAAAAGAAAAAAAATCTAAGCGATTGCCCGAAGACAGCCAAGTCCTCTTAATGATAGAAACTACAGCAGCTCTCTAGGTAAGGATCTCTCTCTGGCAAGTTAAGAGACAGAGCCCTCAGTGTGACAGGAGAAGGCCGTGGCCTCAGGGTCTCAGCCACTCCCCTGGAATCCATCCCCATGCCTGTGACCTCTCCCTTCTTAAACAGGAGCGGAGAGACACCAGGCATGGCCCTACCCTGGGATCACAGTTGTCCGTTTATTCTTGTGATCCAAAGGGCGCTTGGTCCTGTCACACTTCTTTTACAATCTCTCTATCTAACTTGAGTAACCACACATGACCTCCTTTGATAGACGGGGTTGAGTAGGGCCCCCTGGGTCTGCAGGACGACGAGGCGTTGGGAGGCTGGCAGGAGACAGCTCAACTGTGATGCTATCATTTTTTCTATATCCTGAAAAAAAATCACAATGCTGTCACCATTTATGCTTTCCACATGATAATAAACTGCAAGTCATGTTCACCCAGAGATCTGAATGCCTTCTGGCTCTCTTCCCCTTTTCAGTATGATTATCTGCCCTGGCAATAAGTCCATGTCTGCAGCCCTGTCTTTATCTTCCCCTCCAGGTGGCACGTTGTAGAGGTCTCCTTTGGGGATACGGTTGCAGCAGCTGATAGGAAACCTTGACAAAAGTTCCTGTGTAGTATGGCTCATTGGATTTTGGACACACCTGTCCTGACCAGATGCATGTCTGAAACCTTTTGGGGGATCTTGGTGATTTCACTGGGTAAAGAAGCCTGGCCCACCAGATCGGGATCACAGGACTCACTTGTCAGAAATGCAGTCTCAGACCCATTCTTGCCCCACTGACCAGAGCCTGTATTTTAAACAATGTCTCCAGGTGACCAGAGGCACATGGACATTCGAGAAGGACTTTTGGAGGAGGGAGCAGCACTGGCGGTGGGTCTCGGGACTCATGTTGTCGTCTCTCTCATTGCAGAGCAGGTCCACAGGGACCCTTACCTTCCTTGCACAGTTCCAATAAGAAAGGGTTAATAAGTCCCTTAACAGCTGGAGCTATTTTGCAATCAAGGACCAATATAAAAAGACAGCAGGGCCTAACCCTGAGGCCAGCCCACCCCAGCGGTTGGATTAGAACTCCCAGAGCAGCCTACAGAAAACACTAGTTATTCCTTCCAACTTTATTAAACTTTTGGGTGGTGGCAAAGTTTGTTTGGACTCCCCTAAATCCTCCAAATAAAAGTCTAGCTCGGACCATCTGGTTCTGTAGGACAGAAAAATTTAATTCAGGACAAGTCCTTATCAATCGTTGTTTTAGGGCAGTTCTGAGTGGAAACTCAGTTTCTCCTGCTGTGTCCCCCCTGAGAATATTTTTATGCTTCAAATTGGAAATTTGAGCTAAGGAACCATGTTTTAGTTTTACATCTTGCTTTGGGTATCTGAGTCTATCTCATTTAATCTTTTTTTTTTCATTTCATTTATTTATTTTTTTTTCATTTAATCTGAATACAGTGTTTTCTTCAAACTTTGATGCTTGATATCCCTGAAATTTGCTTTCATTCTTGTCTACGTTTCTTCTGCCTCCACTTTGCCCTTTCTATCTTTCTTCCTGTGTTTCAGCCCATGACATTCTGGACTTCTCTTGAAAATTTACTTGATTCTCTCTCCAAATTAACTTCTGTGTTTTCCTTTCCCATTCATTGTCTCAGACAGATGTAGCTAAAAAAAAAAAAAAAAGCTTTGTTTAAAACATCTAAAAGGGCACTTCTATTGAGATGTATCTTGATGTCATTGTGTGTGTATAGCATGCGATGTGTGTGTGTGTGTGTGTGTGTGTGTGTGTGTGTGTGTGTGTGTGTGGTGCATTCAAGTGTGTGTACAGATGCGTGTGCCCAGCTTTCACATGTGTGGAGGCTGGAGGAGGGTACTCAATGTTTCTCTTCCACCTTGTTGTCTGGAGATACTGAACTGGAGTTGCATTGTTTGTTGGTTAGACCAGCTGACCAGGGAGTCCTGTGACCCTCCTGTGCTGGGGTTACATGCATGCATGGCCATGCCCAGCTCTTTCATGAGGGTATTGGAAATCTGACTCAGGTCCTCATGCTTATGCAAGCAAGTGCTCTTACCCACTGAGTCAGCTCCTGAGCCCTATATCCTATTTCTAAGTCTACTCACAGATACCGACAGGAAACTTACATCTGCCTAGTGCAGGCAAAGGGAGAGCTTCTTCCACAGAAGGACAGGCATTTACAAATGTGAGGGGGATGCAGCAGGCTGGCACACATAGGAAGCTGAGCACCTGGTTTAGGGATTTCCTCCACTCTGGCTTTGTAACTCCATAGTTCTGATTACCTCCCTTCATCACTGGGCCTACAACCTTCATGGTGTTTATATCTGCCTTGTGCATTTTATTCCAAATTTATTTCACTCTCTCTTTTCAGCTAAACGTGGTTTTAGAAGTCACAGATTGTGACAAACTCACAGCAGTGTCTTTAGTGACTGCTTTGGTAGGTGGTCATGGATAAATGAATACATGACCTTCTAGCCCAGCCTGCATTGGATCTTTTAAAGAGTGTTTGAGTGAGGCTCTTAGGTAGCATGCAATAGGAAACAAACTTGAACTTGGTTACGCAAAAAGGAGAGAATTTGTTGGAAGGGTTCTAGGAGGTCTCATGGAGCCCAGTATATACTTGCAATCAGAACCTAGGACCAGAATAGAACCAAAAACTTCAAAAGAAAAAGTCCAGATCTCTTGATCTCTCCCTTCTGCTCCTACTCATATCCCTTAACTCTGTCTACTATCCATCCTCCCTCCCTCCATTTCTTCCTTCCCACCTCTTTTCCTTTCCCTTTCCCTATGGATTGCTTTGTTTCTTGGATCACAGGAAACATCCACATACTACATGTTTAAGCAAACACTGATAAATATTCCAGGAGAAATTAGGTTGGTCTACATACCCTCCTGTTTTGGTCTCTGGATTAATCGTCTATACCCACAGGGACCAACAGAAATTGCTGGATTTAGGGCAAGGACGGACACCCCCAAATCATGGTCACCATAATGACATCATTGGAGAATAATTTAAATGCCAAAGTAGAGATAAGTTTAAATGGTTAAATCCTGCATAATGAACAGTGACTTTTAAACCACATGTAGCAATAGATTTTATTAAAGCATATGCCCCTAAAATTAATTTCCAGAGGCTTTGGGGGGGGTGTCCTTAGGACTTTTTATGTAGTTCTTTGGGTGAGTTTTTAAGTCCTTGATAATTACCTCTTAATATTTTTCTGGAAAAATATGAAGTAATGTGCCACATAAGACCTATATTGCTTAGTTATTTTATATGAAGGGTGGTAACTGAGTGTCTGGTTTTCCAAGAGCCTTCAATGGTGCTGTTCTCACTTAACTATTCAGGGTAAGGCCTCTGCCATGTCAGATTACTGGCTGTGTGTGCTACACGGCCTCTCTAAATTTCAGCACATTTCCAAAGGGAAAAAAATATACCTTTCTTTCAACAAATTACATTTTCTTTTCTTTCCAAACCTGTTCCTCTAAGGACTCCTGCGATGTATATAGTCTGTCTGAAGGTGAATGTCTCTGTTCCTGTTCTCTGGTTAATGGAGACTGAGGGTAAACCAGCCATGGCAGATGCACTATCACAAGACTGTGGCACAAACCACAGAGTGCTTGGAGCTGTACTGGATGCTCTCCCAACTAGGCACAGTGACAGTTTCTCAAACAGAAGGGCCATAACGAAAGGTGAGATGAGACCATCACAAAGGGTGAGGTGGGATCATCTGTCGGTGGGAAGGTTTTTTTTGTTTTTTATTTTTATTTTTTGAGGTTAGTCTCCCTGCAGCTTGCCAGAGCAATCAGTGACAGCTCCCACCTCTCAGATGTCCATAATTTTATTTTTTATTTCATTTAAAAATCTTTACTTATTTACTAATTTGCAAGAAGAGAGAGAGAAGAGACAGAGAGAATGGGCACACCAGGGTCTCTAGTTGCTGCAGCTAAACTCCAGATGCATGTGCCACTTTGTGCATCTGGCTTTATGTGGGTACTGCGTAGTTGAACCCCGAATATTAGGCTTTGCAGGCAATTGCTGAGGCATCTCTCCAGCCCTGTCCATTATTTTAGATTACTCTTAACAGGTGTGGTTATATGTGTTCAGAGTCCACAGCATCTGGACTATATGGTTTTAATTTAACACTTACTTTCAGGATTTTATAATCAATGCTTATATCTCCTATGAGCTATGAACATCCACAAGGAAAAAATACATTGATTTGGTTAGCCAGTATGGTCTCAGTATACATCCAAGAGCCTGGCATGCAGTAAGTATTTGTTGGAAAAGCAGATGAGTGAATGTGTGAGTGAGGGTCTTGACAGTGAGGGTGCACCAGGATAGAGGGTAGGATGGTTACCCCCACTTTGGGTGGGGAGGCACTGCACCGGAAAGGATACAGTTTTCTATCAGAAAGCCAGGATTGAGTCCTGACTTACTTCCACCAGTAGACGACTTATCATCTCCTTAACTTGGAAATAACCTCACCTACTTCCAAAAGGTAGTGAAGAATGAACAAGAGAAGATATACAGAAGTGCTTTATAAAAATATGATGCTAACAGCTCAGCCTAGTGACACGTGTGCAATCCAAGCACTTGGGAGTGGCTGAGTAAGGAGGATTGTGAGGTCTAGGCCAGTCTGAGATACACTGCAAGACCCCATCTCAAAAAAACCTAAGGCTTGGAGAGATGGCTTAGTGGTTAAAGTGCTTGCCTGCAAAGCCTAACAACCTGGGTTCAGTTCCTCAGTACTCACATAAAACCAGATGCACAAGGTGGTGCCTGTGTCTGCAGTTCCTTTGCAGTGTCTATGGGCCCTGGTGCATCCATTCTCTCTCTATCAGCCTATCTCTTAAATAAATAAAAAAATAAGAAAAATATTTAAAAAAAAAACCAAAAACTCTATGTGGGGGCTGGGGAGCTGGCTCAGCAATTGACGGTATTTGTTTGCAAGCCTACTAACTTAAGTTCCATCTTCCTCAAGGCTCATGTGAGGCCTGCAGCCAAGTGGTGCACACATCTGTAACCCTGATGCCCCTGAGGAATATGAGAGGAAGAGCCAGGAGAATCTGGAAGCTCACAACCAGTAGGGACAAGTGAGACCCAGTCTCAAAAGGGTGGAAGGAGAGGAGAAACACCCCAAGGATGTTCTCTGACCTCTACACATGCCCTTACACACATGTGTATGTGTGCATATGTGTGTGTGTATGTACTTGTGGAGTCGTTTCCTCCTGTTGGACATATCCATTATGACCTTAATCAGAGCAACTGTAATGACCCATACAAAATCCTCATGAGATTGGACCTATAAACATTCCCTTCTTGAGAGAAAAATGGGAGAAGGGGTGCCACAAGGAGGTGCTCACAAGACCTCTGATATCATATGTAAGCAGATAGCGACCTTGAACTTTACAGAGGTGCAGTTGCCCAGAAGTTGCCCAAGGGACCCCTGCTCATGTAAGTAACCCCAATAAAATCATTGGTTTTCCAAGATGGACTTAGATGGGATCCTTCCTTTGGTATGACAATGTCTTCCCTATCCTGGGTGAATAGTTGACCCAGAAAAAGTCATGTAACAGGAGCACCCACATGCACACACATGAACACACTGGTCTTTACACACACACATGCACACACAATGGTCTTTAAAACCTATTGCTCCTATAGCCAGAAATTACTTTAGTGAGGATCTTCAGGCTTTCCTTAAGACAAAAGAGAACCAGAAAAATGACATGATTTGTTAAAAAATCACCTTTATGCATAGTAAAAATATGAATAATCATAATGACATTGGTCGACATTAGTGTTTTTGAAAACTTACCACAAACCAACTCCTTTACCAAAATGTTCCTTCCTTACCTAATTTTTGCATCACTTATGAAACAGATAGATTATTTTATAACTAAGGAGACCTGTCAAGGAGTCCAAGGGAAGAACAGAGCAGGGATGAGAATTGGAGACATCATCCAATTCCTCCACTGGAGGGAGAGAGGCAAGAGCTCATCACCCTTCAAGTTGTATGAGGAACAAGCTTTGTTTTTGTGAAGATAAAACTGTGGTATTTTGGGCTGGAGAGATGGCTCAGCTTGCCTGAAAGCCTAATGACCCAAGTTCAATTCCCCAGTAGCCACGTAGAGCCAGATGCACAGGGTGGCACATTCATCTGGAGGCCCCAGGGTGCCCATCTCTCTGTCTCACTTCTATTTCTCTCTGCTTCCAAATACATTAATAAGTTGTGGTGTTTTAATAATTTTAGATGAAATTATTGAAGTTTCAGACAGAGAGAGTGAGCAGGAGAGAGACAGAGAGGGAGAGAACAAACAAAACCCTTGGGAGTTATTTAATGGTTATTCTAGTTCTTGTGCAGATTTTACTACCACTTAAAGAAGAGAAGAATAGACGTGTTTATTATCGAGAAGTTCCTATAACAAGTCACTTCATATGTGAAATTTATAATTTCATCACCATATTTGGTATGAAATACAAATAGGTCTTGATTTCCAGTTAAGCAAAGGATAGCATGCTACTTTAAAGAGCTGACCTTTGCCACAATGCTGTGATTATAGCTGCTGGCTTTTCTATGAACAGAGAGCAGCTTACCTGTCTTACCTTTGGATTCTCTCCCTCCTTTCTTTTTTTAAAATCCATTCTTTTAAAAATATTTTATTTACCAAATATGTGCAAGAAGGCTGGTGCTAGGAATAGCTAAGAACCCCTCACAGGTCATCTGTCGAGGATACCTTGACCGTGTCATCGCAGGAGTTATTCTTGAAGCTGGCTGTCCTGCTTGTTCATATATCTTGTGACTGCATATGGGAGTCACATACTTTGAGCAGCGAGGAGGAAAACAAGCAGCCAGAAATATGAAGGAGCTGTGGATGGATGAAAGGATGAAATGAAAGAGAGAGAACTCCCTCGCCCATCCCTAGTATCACCATGTACAGGAGAGCCGGGCATTGTCCTGGTTTAATCCTCACGGTGGCTTTATATTGTGGGTCCTATTGCAAATACTGTGTCAAATGAGCACATGAGGGAATAGAAGCATGGAGAGGCTAAGTTCTTTCACCACAGTGGTGGGTAACAATGTTGGGGCAGAGGCTGGAACTAGGAACTCTGGCTCCTGAGCCCCCTGCAGCCCTGGGTACCACCATATCCTAAGCACTGGGAGCATGATGGTTTTCTTTGAAGAGATGTTGAGAGCAAACCCTGTTGCCACACAAATGCTAACGTGGCCCTCATGTCTCAAATGACTGTCATTGCAAACAGTCCTTACCTCCAGGGTAGAAACAATCTACCTGTCACAACCCTCCCGTACTTCCAGCCTGGAAATGGGCATTCTACGCCCATTCCATTCTATGCCCAGAGTTTGGTTTGGGAGAGTAATGTGCAGGGTGCACTTGATGGCTTTCACCTGCCAGATTCTCTGGCAGTATTTATTGTCATGTTGGTGCATTAATATTTTATACTTAGCTAAATTGTGCACATTGCATTTAAGGCCAAGTTTGCCTTGTTTTAAAAACAGCCAAATTGGGATTAAGTATTCAAGATGTAATCTGTTTAGTGGGCGTCTGTCTATTGGATTTGCAGAACATAAAGAGGGTTATTGAAATACTGTAACTTGAATATTTTTATCCTCTATATTGAAATGACTTTTAAATGAATTTAAAAACTGAGAAAGACACTGGACAGATACCAAAGAACAGAGAAGCCTGCATTATTTTTTAGGCCAGTGATAGTAGGGTCCACATCTGTGTCAGCATCCACACTCGATTCTTGCTTTCATGTGGTGATGTGCCATGTTCCGTACAGGAAAGTACATTCCCTTGGGGTCTCTGATTTCTCCCTTTTGACTATTCCCAGGAATGGGCAAGAATGAGGTGGGTGGATGGGATGGCAATTAAGATTCACATAATGAAATCTTACACATATGTATTTAATTGAAGAGTATGTATCTCTAGTTAGTATTCTGTAAATATTGAATATGAATAATCAGATAAGACACATACTAGAATAAAGAAACCAATAAGTTTTATTTTGTGGTACATTAAAATAAAATTCAGATAAAAATTTAAAATCATAGCATATCCAGAATAACCATTTGATAGCTATATATAAATCTATTTTAGAGAGTGCAAGCACAAATTATGATATGCCAGAGCAAGTTGATTTAGGCTGCTTTCTCTCTCCTATAAATAATGCAGAATGCCGCAAATATTCAAGTACACTTAACTGAACGTAATTAAAATATTGGAATATATTTTAAAAATAAATAATTAAGCAGTTAGAAGTATCAGTGATACTAATTCAAAGTGATCGTCACAGGGTGATTATATTATGCAGTTTACTCTGCACTTTCGCTTTAAAGTGCAATAATAAAATTTGCATTTAATAAAAATTATGATTCTTTAATATTTGAGGATACGGGCAGATTCTATTTCAAGTAACCAAACACAACCCCTGTCTCTCTGATCCATCGACAGATGGACTGAGAACAGACATTTTCAGCTAAGCTGAGCAGCTTGCCTGCTGAGGCACACTTCCACCCATTATCACATTGGTTAATGCTACGTAGGAATATCTGCTGCCTGTCCCTCTATAGAGAGAACATTCCTGGAGGGTAGAAAACTCGGTAACTGTATATATGCCCGGGGCTGAGTATGATGCTGGGGAGTCCTAGGCTTTCACAGTGAATCACAGGGTGGATGCCTAACCCCTTGCTTCCTGGTCTTAGCTTACATAGCAGCAGCCTGACATGCTGGAGCTCCCCGGTTTGCTTACTGCCCCCCACCCTACCTGGAGCCAATGTTCTTCCAGATTCAGGCAGAACTTGCTCACTCACTTCCCTCAGTTTTTGTCCCACCGGTTACCTTCTCCAGGAGGCCTCCTCTGCTGGTCTAAATACCTGGATGCCCAGATCGGTCAGGTGCTCTCACTCCATGCGACTAATAAGTGCAAGCTCCAGGAAGGTAAGGAGTTTGTTTTTCTACCTGCTGCCTGACAACGAGCCTGACCTAGAGAAGAGGTTCCATGATAAGTTATTGCATGAATGAGCAAGTGAGTAAATGAGTTGAAGATGGGGAAGAAAATTGCCCCAGAGATGGAAAAGGGGAAGGAATGTGACTGCAGCCTAGGCTCAGTGTTTTGGAGTCCAGAGAATAGGATCAGGTATACTTCTGCTTCACCTGGAGAGATGGGAACTGGATGTTTCATTTTCTTGAAATGCTTGTGCAAGTTTCTATTGACTCTAACTCTGCTCAGAGGCCATGACCCAGATGAACAGTTGGCACTTCATCTGTGTGGCCAGGATGGATTCTTAGCTCTTTTCCTCTTTCCTGTGGCCTTGCCTGTTGTCTTGGGGCATTGTGTCTGTCCCTCTCTGGAAACCATGATTCCTTCCTAGCCCTGAGCTCTTATGCAGCTTTATTTCTATTCCACACTTCACAGTTCCAGGATTGCCAAAGCCTGCTAAAAGTTCTGGGTCTGTGTGTTCTTGTGAGACCTTAGACAAGGGGCAGATTAAAGATGGCTGTAAGTTTCTGAGAGAGGCTGTTGCATCTCAGCTGTTTTCATGACTGACTTTGACTAAAAGAATATGGTGGGCAAGCTATTGTGCCAGGCCCAGGCTTGGCTTTTAGGACTGGAAGCTTCTTTGTGTCCTTTGTTAAAGCCTTGAGTGAGAGGTCAGGTAGTCCAGAGAGAGGGAGAGAGAGGGAGAGAGAGAGAGAGAGAGAGAGAGAGAGAGAGAGAGAGAGAGAGAGAGAGAGAGAGAGAGAGAGAGAGAGAGAGAGAGAGAGAGAGAGGAGACTTAGACTTCCCACTTCCCAGCTACCTCAGCCAGGCTCTGACCATGTGAGTGACACCTATGAGATCCAAGTGAGACCATCAGAACTGTCTAGCTAAGCCCTAGTCAAACTATAACATCAGGTGAAATAATGAATTATTGTTTTTGGCCACTAAATTTGGTGATGGTTTCTTACATAATTATTCTATGACAGAAATAGCCAGGTAATAGAATCTCTCTCTCTCTCCCTCTTTCTCTCTCTCCCTCTTTCTCTCTCTCTTTCTCTGTTCCTGGCTCTTTCAATCCAAAGGATTTGTGCATCTAAGCAAGCGCTCTACCACTGAGTCACACCCCCAGCTCTACAGTGTGTCTTTGAGTCTCTACTTTCTTATCTGGAAAACGTGATGAGCTACTTCTTGGGGTGGTAGCTGAGGCATTGTCTGGGAGTCAGCCAGTAAACATCTTTTGTTCTCTTCCTTTTCCCTGGCAAAGCTGTAAGCTCTAGTTTTCTCCGTCCAATGTCACCATTTGAAGAACTCTCCTCAGAGGACATGGGCAATAGCTTTATTCGTTAGGGGTTCAAGGCATTTACACTTATTTGTGCTTGGAAAACACAAATCTTTTTTTCTGTTTCTTTTCCCTCCATGGCAGCTGTGGGATGGGAATGGCTCTGGGCCTGAGTAAGAGACTTCCATTGGGAGTGTTCCCGGGGCTTTCTTGCTTGTAAGTCCTATCCTTGAGAGGACAGGACCCAACTTGACTATGTCTTTCTCAAGCCAAGGGGGCTTGTCCTTTGTCCTCTTCACGAGTGCCCATCATTTCTTGTCCTGTGGCCAAACTTGCTTATTTTTGCAAACAGACTGGAGAAGATGGAGAACTTCATTCTGTAGTTACCCCCAAGTCCTCAGTTGTGAGCTGGAAGTTTCCCCTTAGGGGGGAGGAAGATTTGAAAAGAGGTTACACTAAACAGTTCTTGGGCTGAGGGATATGTCTACCTACTCACTAAATGTATTTATTATTATTATCCAGGCAAACTCTTTCTGCTTTAGAGAATAAATATTTTTTTGATTCCCACTCTAATTATGCAACTGATATAACAATATTAAGGAAAACTTTTCCACAGCCCTAGCTTGAGAAAAAAAAATCTCTGGAGAAAGATCAAGATTTACTTTCCAGAGATGTCATTTCTATCCAAATCTGATATGATGGTCTGGGGGGAGATACAACATGGGGAAGTTAAATTACCAGAAAACACCACAAATTTAGTGTTTTTTTTTTTTTTTTTTATCCAGTAAATTTTCTTCCTGGGCTTGAGCTCAGGGCTTTGTGCATTGTGGGCAAGTGTTCTGTTATTGAACTCTATCCTTAGTCTAGCCAAAACTTTTACAGGTGACCGAGGAACGTGGGAGTGTTAAAGAGATAAAGAACAAAAGAAAAGAATTAAAACATTAAGTAAAATAACAAATTACATAACGTCTAGATAATGCAATTATTGTAATAATTATGGATAATAATGGATAATGTAATTATACAACTATTCAACAAATAACTACAAATTGGATAGTTCCAAAAGCATGTCTATATATGTGCCTAATACAGTAGGGGATATAATAGACATATTTATCGGATTACTTCAGATTCCAGAGGAGTGCTTTGTTTTGAAATCATAGTTGAGATCAAGGTATGAGGCTAAAAGTGATGGAGTGTTTCATTGATTTTTTCCAATCTTTGATGAACTCAGCTTGTATTGGTTTGGAGCTATAGATGTGAAGAAAGTTCACGTGAGCCTCATTGTCACCTGGGCTCTAGCCTTTTCATTTCCTTGCCTTTAGCAATGTTATGATCCTTCCTCCCCATCTGACAGGTGATAAGGGAGGTGACAGAACTAGGCTATCTGAATTGAAGTCCTGGGACACGCCACTTAATTACCCGGAACTCTCATTTGAACGACTGCAATGTGGGATTTACAATAACATCCATATCTAGACAGAGAGCCCATCCTTGCATAGGATGCAATTTACCCGAGAGAGCGGGTCTCACCTTGAGAACCATCCTGTGCTGGATTGTTCTGTCACTACCTTTATTAGGTGGAAGCTGGTGATGGAAAAGTGACCAGGTTGTCGAAGAACATTGCTGCCTGGTTAAGAGCAAGCTATCCAGTCAGTGAAGCTCTGGGGATTATATTAATTATGCAATTAATCAATCATTGGGCAATTCTAATCAATAGGCTGACCAATTTTTATGGAAATTAAATGTTGTAAAAGAGATGATTCCTTTAGTCTCTGTGTAAGTGTATATGATTGAAAGGTTTTAATCAAGTTACTTTAAATTATAAAGTGATACAGATATATAAAAAATAGCAAAAGAGGAATAATATCAAATAAGAAGCCGTCTACAGGTTTCTAGAGTTAGCTCTTTCATAGTTGCAGCTACAACTCTGGAGAGTTAAATCTCTCTACGGATTTGTCAATTTCTGGACACAGTGACTTCTTGCTATGAAGCCTGAAATATTTCGTGTAACTGCGTTATTACCCACCTCCCATTTCCCACTCCTTTCTGGGACTTTCTTAGCTACAGTTATTCTAAGATCTTTAAGTGTCCCTTGAAGGCTCTTGTGTTGAATTTCCGTGTCCCTAGCTGATGGTACAATTGGGAAGTGATGGAACTTGTAGGAAGAGGAACCAAGTAGAAGGAAGCTCGTCATTGAGGGGGGGGGGGGGCGTCGTGAAGAAGATATTGAGATCCTGGATCTTTTTTCTTCTCTTTAAAATTTTCCCTTTCTGGCTACCATGAGGTGAGCAGCTTTGCTCAGTCACAAACTTCCCACCTCTGTAGGCAGTGCCAAAACGACTGGAATGATACATCTGAAACCGAACCAAAGCAATCTTTCCTTTTTAAACTTGTTTATCTTAGGCTTTTTGTCACAGTAACAGAGAGCTAGCGCTGTGTATTGATACTTTTAATGATCACATGACCATATTCAAATGTCGGCTTCATTCCTTAATGAAATTACTCTTCTAGTTAGTTCCTTCTATGAAAAGTTAATTTACTTACACTTTCTTAGCAATTCTTTTTTCTTCCAAATTGGATGAATCATATCACTTTATATGTTGTAGAAGCTTATATTTATATTTTGTTCTGGGATTATATGTTTTATGTACTCAGCTCATTGTTTGATGAAAATTTAAAAAGTAGCCCTATGAATATGCAAATACTATTTACTGCACCATCGAGAAGTGTGTGGTCAGACCTAAAGAGATAGAAACTAAGCATGTGTCACCAGTATATTTCCCTCCCACGAGAATGTTCTGAGTGGGAAGGTCCAAAGAAATTATTTTAAAATGCTTTTTAATTGCTCACCTGTATTGTTTCGTCTCTCACAAAGTCTATCTTGGATTTTTTTTATTTCCTTTCTGGAACATTTCCTCGAATGTTTTTCTCACGCGAGGACTCAGTGACTACCTGAGGACTGAGTGCTTACCACTTAAACCTGAGGATCTCTCTGACCCAAGGCTGCCAAGTTTGACTCCCCAGAACCCACGTAAAAAGCTGGGCGTGGCCATCCACATCTATAACCCCGGTCTACTGGGACTCAGGGAGAGACTTCTTAAAGAAACCTTTGGATGACACCCCTGTTCTCCTGTGGCCTTTGGACACACATGCACAGGGTGTACATCTGCACACACACATACATACAACCCCCCCCCACACACACACAGTTTGATTGCATTGAGACTCAGAAAACAATACCTTAAAATATGGATGATGGGCACACTGAATTCTTAAACTATGGAAGAATGGAGAAACTTCGAAGCAACTCCTTCTGACCTTCTTTCTCTTGTTCTCTTTCCTCCCCCTGTTATCCTCAAAGACAGTCAAGTAGAATCTAAACAGACAGGCTGGCTGGGGTCCCCTCCCAATTTGTCACTGCTTAGATCAGACTCTTTTTGTCTCTCCACAGCCCTCCACCTCTTACATCAGAGTCAGTATAGAAAGACAGTTTACCTGAAACCTTCAGGACTTCTTTCTGAAGCCTCCTATGTTGTGTTAGACTTTGTTACAATGCATTTGTTGTGCTTTTCTCTTGCTAACCTGCCTCTCGTGTAGGAAGCCCGTCATGATTGCTGTGATGGAGAAGGAAGAACTATCACATCTCTGCCCATGTAGCTGTAAATGGAATTATAAGATTGAAGTAACCGTTCTTTGAAGGTTGAGGGCATTGATGACTGTCACCCCAGCACTTGGTAACTCCAAAAGAAAATCAAAATAACCATAAAAGAGAAGTTTGAAGACGTTTCTCCACTCACCTTTCTTAATATCAAACGTTGTTGATAAAAATGTTAGTTCAACTAGTATTATTGTTGTTATTATTAATGTGGATAGCCTATATTTTTCCTTCTGGAAGTCTAGAGTTCCTTTTTATCCTTAGGTCATTGAGAATTTTATAAGGATGTGTTATGAAATAGATATTTCCTTTTATCTTCCTTCATACTGCTTGTCATTTAGATCTTTAAATCTGAAGACTCCTGCCTTTCTTTCAGTTCATAAAACTTTTCTTATATTATGTTTTTGTTTATTTCTTCCCTTCTGTAGATTCTCTTAAGTTTGCAAATTTCCCATTAGCTGGTTATTGGTCCTATGAATCATGATTTTTTTCATATTTGTTATCTTGGGTTTTTTTTTTGCTGCATTTTGACAGATTTCTGGAGTTTTCAGTTCTTTATCATACACAAAACATTCCATTTTTCAGATTTCTCCACTGAGTTTTTAATTTAGATATTGTGTTTTCCTCCTGTTTCTAAGATTTTTTTTTGTTCTCTGAACATTTTAAGAAAAACAGCATTTTGTTTTTGGTTATTGGATAATTATCCTCCTCAATCTTTACTGAAACTAATTGAATTTTTAAAAATTTCTTCTGCTTTCTGACTAATCCCTTTTCTCCCTGAGGTAACTTCTCCTTTTATTTTTGTAATTTCCTAGAATATTTAATAATTCTTGAAATGTGTCCCCATATATATTTTAGGAGTTTTCATGTCTCTCAGAGAAATCTAAAATTTGGTTTTGATTTTAGCGACGCTCTTTTGAAATATCAATTGAAGATTCTGGAACATCTTGTGTAGCAAACAATTTGAGAATCCATTTCTCTCATGTGTGTTTGTCTGCACCATGTGTCTGGTGTTGACCGAATGACGTTGGAGGCCAGTGCAGGGTTGATACTTATTACAGACATCACTTTACCCATGACTGAGAAACACGGCTTGATTATATTTCACTCATATGGCATTCAGAATTCATTTCTGAAGTTGAGATAGTTAACAATTGCTTGTGGATTATAAACCAGAATGGTCTGGGAAACCCCGGGTGGCTGGTCATTCTATTCAAGATTGAGCAGCTTTGATTTATTTATTTATTTATGAATGATAGGGTGTGATGTAGCCCAGGGTGACCTTGAATAATTCACTGTATAGATGAGAAGAACATTTAACTCCTGATTCTCTCCACTCCACCACCTAAGTGCTGGGATTACAGGTGAGTGCCCTACGTTCAGTATAAGCAGTGCTGGGGCTCGAACCCAGGACTTCATGCATGCTAGGCAAACACTCTACCAACTGAGCCAATCTCCAGCCATTCAAGCAGTTTAATTTATGGTTTTCTCCTTGGCAGCTATTACAGAAGCTCAGAATTGTCCCTGACACCACTCTGCTTCTACCTCAGTGCCCTGCACAGATACACAGCCTCCTGTAGGCAGCTCACTTTTTTTTTTAGGAGAAATTCTTCAAGCTTTAACCAGAAGGTAAGAACCACTCGATTGTAAGGTGGTGGGGCAGGCATGGGAGGGGAGAAGAGGAGGAGTTTGGAGTGTATTCCTCAATGGTTCAACTATTCCACACAGGGTTCTTTTATTTAATCGCTCCCTGGATTTCTCACTCCCTCCTTGTTACCTTCCCCCATCCCTCAGCTTTGCATTTGTTGACTTTGAGCTTGGAAAGCTTCCAGGCCTTGACTGAGGCCTCCCTAGTTAATTCACTCTTCAATCCCACATGCTTCCTGTATTCTTAGAATCCATCCATTTCTTTAATAGCTTGTATCTTTCAGAAGGCAGTGAGAGAGCCATGGTCAACCCAACTCCACCAACAAGACATGGGATGATGGCTGACATCCCAGCCAGAGATGAACCACCCCTGGCCTATCATGTAGGCCCCAAATGAAACCTATGATAAAGTGGTGAGAGAAACAAGAGACCTATCACCACAGCAAGTCAGATGACCCATGAAAGGTCAATGGAGAGACACCAACGATACCCAACATAACCCAAAGCAGAAATCCATAGACACTTAAGATCTCGACAATAAAGCAGACTTAAAACTCACCCACCATGACTCAGGGAACAGAGCAGAAGAGAGGGCAGAAAGACTATAAGAGCCATGGTGGGGGAGAATAAGAGACACTGCCCCCCCTCAGCAACAACATACAAATGGGGGGGGGAACCATGTTACCTCTTGAGCTAATCATAGCCCCCTACCCCATGAACTGATCCAGTATGCCCACAGAGAAGCCCCTAGTGGGTTGGGGACAGGGAGGAGGGAAATGGGGGTACCATCATAAGATTTGCTCATACGATGTATCTAATTATCGATAATAAAAAATAAAATAAATAAATAATTTTATAAATTATTAATAATTACTAAATAAATAATTTTATTTATTCGAGTGTGCATGTATACGTGCATATGTATATGTATGGGTACACATGTGCCACAGCACGTGTGCAGAGTTTACAGGAAAGACGTGAGCTGCTGTGCTCTTCTATCTTCTTTGAGACATGGTTCTTGCCACCACAAACGAATGCCAGTCTAGCTGGCCTGTGGGTTTTGAATTCTCTTGGCTCCAACTCTCATTGTCATGGAAGTACTGGGATCACAGACACATGCATCACTTTACGCCGGCTTTACATGGGTTATGGGAACTCAAACTCAGGCTGTCAAGGCTTTGCATGTAAGCATCTTTGACTACTGTTTCATCTCCCCAGCTCAATGCTTCCATTTTTTGGTCATTTATGTTGCATTTATTTTCATTGTTGAACAGTTTTCATTGTTTTATTAATGTATTTGTTTTTGGGTGCTAGGGATTGAACCCAAGGTCTCAAACATACTTACTAAGCAGGCACTTTTCCTCTGAACTATCTCCCAGCTCCTGGTTTCATAGTTCAAAATTTACCTTTTCTATTATTTCTTCAGGACCTTTGGAGAAAAAAAAATGAGTCAGTGGGCTGTGTGTAAAGCCCTGTTTTATGATTTTGATACAGTATTTGAAAAACAGACATATCCATTCTCCTGGGCATGTATCCCCCCTCAGTGCAAAAATAATGGAGTTGTACTAAAAAAGATCCACATAGGAGACTGTATCTTTTCTATTATGTCTTGTCCTTCCCTAAATCAACTCCACGCCCTCCATTCTCTGAAGGAATCAATTTTCAGAAGAGAACTTAATTAAAGCTCTGCTTACTCTTAGTTCACACTTAGAGAGAATTAAAGACAGAATTGCAAGTCTTTTCTAATAGAGGAGTTTTTCTCCTAATCCCGTGGGGGAGCACGCTGTATTCATGGGGCTCCCAAAAAGCTTCTCTAGGTACAGGGACATACTCTGTCCTCTGAAGAAAGAGTTGGGGCTGGACTGGAGGGAAGAGGCTGGGAAAGTGATGATGCCGGCTCACTGGCTCACTGTCATGTTCAGGGTTGGTGAAGTGAGTCTGAAAGGTGAATGCAGAGTGGCCATGCTTTAATAACACAAGAAATGAGTTCAGAAAGGTCTGGAATACAATGGAGCTATATGAACTATATACCCTTGCTCAATCATTTGAGGTGGGGTAGTGTGTAAGGAGGCTATAATTTAATTTAAAAAGTGTTATGAATCCAAGTTGTGAAACATAACGACCACATCAAATGACAGCTAGTTAATGATATCAGTGGCATTTATAGAAGAGTTACCACGTTTGGTTATAAACATTAACAGAAGACTTCAGGAAGCAATGTGGATGACAATTCCACTTCCTCGAACCCCCTACTTCATGCTCCACAGAGGACAAGGCCCACATGGAGTGAAGTAGAATCAATACAGAAAAAGAGAAAGGAAAGGAGGAGAAACCAAGAAGGAACGTGAAATGGACACTCAGTTTACATCCAATCCTGCCCTGACCACTGCAGATATGTGAGCCAGTAAGTTACAGATTTTCCTTCATTTGAATTGGCTTTCCATTACACATAGTCCAGAGTGTTAATATTCATCAGTGTGATTGAGTAAAGCTAACTGAGCTGATGGGAGAATCCTGCCACATCCCATCTTGTGAAACGAGGGTGAACTCTCTGGAAGCAGCGACAGCTTACCTGAAGTCAGAGTGTTCCAGGACAAGTGGGGCTGAGGAAGGTAGGAGTGGGGATGGGGGGGGGAGTTAGGAATTCTAGGTAGAAGGAGCAACTCATGTAAATATGAGATCAAATAGCACACCTGGGGATTTGAGGACATTGTCATACCTCAAGTAGAGTGTGCACAGCTGTTTCTTAAGTGACATTGGCAGTCACTAAATTACCACTTGTTCTCATGGGACAAAGATAGAGGAGAAAGAATGTCTCTGCCTCCAAGGAAACTGTCATTTCCCCAGGGATGTTGGATGCAAATATCTATAAAGTCAAATCACAGCACACAGTTACCTGAATGATGAACCAAGTTACCAACTGTCAGGTGGACAGAAGTGTCATGTAAAGTCAAGGAAGACCAAGGTCTCTAGGAGGCAAGCATTGGGCTGATTCTTGAAGGAAGTCCAGAGCATGCATAGATGCGGGGTTCAGGGGAGAGCACAGCTCTCTTGGGGACCAGTGAGGACAACAGTTGGGGGATTCACAAGGCTGAATTGGAGGACAGAAGAACATAAGCTCAGAACAGGAGCTTGAAGCCAACTGGGTGAGGGTCTAAATAGCTATAGCTTTTACCCCATAGATAGTGTGGAGGATGAAAGTGATGGCCCTCATAGGGTCATGTGACTTGAAGACTTGATCCCCAGCTGGTGACAATTTTGGAGGTGAAGCCTTGCTGGAGGGACAGAATTTGGGGTTCGTGGGTTTTCAGGCTATCTCCTTCCTCTGTTTCTATGACAAGGTGGGCTGCCTGGACTTCCTGCTCTGCCAGCTTTCTCCACTATGATGAAACCTCCCCTAGAAATTGTGCTGAAATAAACCCTCCCCTCCCATGAGCTGCTTCTCGTTGGGTGTTCTGTCCTAGCAATGACAAGGGAACTGATACAGATAGGGCAAAGCTTGAAGATGAGGAGAGGTGAGATGCTAAACAAGTCACCCTAGGGAAAGGTTTGGTGGGTGCACAAAGAATGACCTTTGCCTGTTGGAGTCAGAAGAGCAGAGGGGCGTAAGAAGGCTCAGATTACCGCAGTAGTGAGTCCTGTGGGAAAGGATGCAAAGTGATCCTTAGGAAGGGAAAATAGATGGGCTTGAATTGCTGTATATGAAGAAGAAAGAATGAGGAAGGCTATCTGTCTGTCAGATGGATGGACTTGTTATCCCAAAGAGGATAGGCTCTGCTACCACAGTCCTTGCACACACTCATTCTCTGCTGTCAGAGCTCGGAGAAGGACAGGATGGATGACAGAAGTGATTATGCAGTGAGGCAGAACAATTGAATCACTATAAGTAACACCTCCTGTGTCAATATGCAGAACTGATTTGAAGGAATTCAGTGACAAGAACACCTGAATCCAGGAAGACAACACATTTTTTGATGTATCAGCATGGCACCAAAGACCCTGCTTAGATGCCTCTCTCTCCCTCTCCCTATCCCTCCCCCCCCTCTCTCACACACACATTCTAATGTTACCCAGATGAATCAAAATAGTCAACAGGCTAACGATGAGACAGCGTACTGTAGTTACCCAGACATGGATCACTTAGTTCTTCATGTACTTCTGCCAGTGACATTACTCAACAGGTGTGTGTCACAAGTCTATAAATGCCTAGGTATGTGGCAGTGCTGGGGACACTGACATGGACATGATATAAGCCCAGCCTTAGGGTACTAATTAGTGGGGAC
This sequence comes from Zapus hudsonius, assembly GCA_004024765.1. Lineage (NCBI taxonomy): Eukaryota > Metazoa > Chordata > Mammalia > Rodentia > Dipodidae > Zapus > Zapus hudsonius. The sequence goes on along the minus strand of PVHP010004773.1, from coordinate 5,346 downwards.
AAGGGAAAGTGTGAGCTGAAGGGGTGGATGGGTAGGAAGTCTGTTTTCCTTTCTTTTTTTAAAAATCTTTTTATCATTCATTTTTGTACATGTGTATAAGGTATTTTGATCACATTCCTCTCCTGCTACCTTTTCTTGTCCCCTCTTTTTTCTTTCCTACTGTTTATTTTTGAGACGGGGTGTTCTATAACCCAGAATGGCCACAACCTCGCTGTGTGCCAGAGGATGGCCTTGAACTCCTGATTTTTTCAATTCCACCTCCCAAGTTCAAGGCATTTACCATCACACTAGGAAGTATTGCTTTCAAACCCCAGATCTTCTGTGGCCTAGCTGTACCTTTGGTCCTTCCCTTGGGGAGACTAGGGAGAATAGTACCTTGTGTGACACATATTTCCTTGTGACATGTTTAGCACATGATTTGAAACATAAGTGTTCAATGAATGATGTCTATGTAGACTGGGAATGCAGAGGGAATGGGACCTGTTTAGCCTAACTTCGAGCAATTGGAAGGTCACCAGAGAAGATGTCACAGGGGACTAAATGTTGGTGGTAGGTGAGTGAGAAGGGTGAGGGACTAGAGGAACTCCAAGCAGGGTACCAACAGCGCCTCCTCACCACAGCAGATCGCCATAGCAAGCATAAGGCAGAGGAGGGGGCTAGCTCAGGACCATCCACCATCAGACTGGGCGCTCAGTGCCACAGCCCTCGCTGAGAGTGATGCTGACTTTCATTAGGTTCCAGGGCCCATAGAGCACAGCCCTTGACCCCTGTTATATTTACACACATTTTCTCTGAGCCAGAGAAGCCGCTCTGTGAGACATACCAAACTTAGCCCATGCCTACCTGTCTTTCTCATCTCGGCCACCTTGACTCCTGAGGATAAGTGGAAGCATGTAGGAACAGTCCAAAGGTTTCCTTCAGTAAGCCAAGGTAAGTTTACAAAGCAGGAACAGGGCTCAGCAGTTAAAGTGCTTGCTTGCAAAGCCTAACGACTGGAGTTTGATTCCCCAGTACCCACATAAATCCAGATGCACAAAGTGGTGCATGCATCTGGAGTTCTTTACAGTGGATGGAGGCCCTGACACACCCATTCTCTCTCTCTCTTCATTCTCTCTCTCTGCTTGCAAATAAATAAAGACTTTTTTTTTTTAATGAAGAAGCAGGAAAAGAGCAGTTAGCACAAGCATGGTGCTTACAAGAGCATGGCCATCTGTAAGCCCCCAACCACTTCCCTTTTCTGCGTTGCTCTTGGTGACCTGCAGCCACTCTCTAACCCATGATCCAGGCCGTTGGTTCTACAAGTCACAGGACCTGCTCGTCCTTTGCTATGTCCCCATTCCTGGCGTCCATGCCCTGCTCTCACCTTGGTGGTGGACGGAGCCCCTACCTGGGTGCCCCTCTGGATGAAAGGCTCCGCAGAACTCTAAGTCATTGTCGTGATCAAGGATGAAGGGAACCTTTTCGGCGTGTCAATGCAGATGCCCTCTCGGTTTCTGTGATAGATGTGTGCCCACAGCCCATGCAGCGGTGTGGTGAATTCTTTTTAAAATCTGAAAGACCTGCAGGCTCTTCTCTCCTTTTCTTAAATCCATTTCCCCGTTGAGATGAAAAATGTAATACTTTTCAGCTTACTTTAGACTTTCTTCAAAAGTATTTCTGGAAAAGGATCCTTCATGTGGAGTATATGAAAACTGTCAGAGGATGTGAGAGAGCGAGGCTTTCAAACCACACTAATGGACAGCCATTATGCTGTGGGGAGTTCCCTCAGAGCAGGAAACACAGGCTGAGCAGGTCTGGGGAGGGGCGTCCATAGACCCTATGGATTAAGAGAGGAACAAGGTCCAGAGATAGCAATAAAAATGGGTACAAAATCAGATGAGAAAACACTGATGCCCACCCTTAACCTTTCAGGGTACTCAAAAACATTTGTGTTCAAGTCTGGCAGATGGCCGTTCAAAAGTTACCTTTTCTTGGGGCTGGGAAGATGGCTTTGTGGTTAAAAGTATTTGCTTGCAAAGCCTGCCGGCCATGGGGGAGTTCGATTTTCCAATCAACCATCAGAAGCAAAAAGTGATCCAAGTGTCTGGTGGTTGTTTGAAGCGGGCCTGGTGTGATCCTCCTCCCCCTGCCCCAGACTCATGTGCAAATAATTTTTTAAAATATGCCCTTTCCACTTGATAGCTGTAATGCCGGACAAGTTAGTTTTTCATATGACTCAGTTTCCTCGTTTATTAAAATGGCTTTCTTCTTACTGGGTGTTCAACAAACGCTGGTTTTTATTAGTTGATTTTTGTCTGTCACAAGCATCGCTGACTACTTTCTCATTCTCATCTGAGTGTGCTACACGTCAAGCACACCGATATCCATCTCTGAGGACGGTTGAGGATTGCAGCTTTTAAATGGACCCCAACACTGAGACTTCCTTGCATACATCCGGGTCTCTCTGTGAAGTCTTGTTCGTGGTCACTAGGCTCAGTGCATGTGTACACAAAAGCGGTGTGTGCTACAGTCACCTGGGATCCCAAGAGGACGTCTCGTGATTCATTTATCCTGTCATCATGAGTCACTGCCCCGAAGCCAGGGCTGGGTGGCAATGAGCTGGAGGTCTGCACTGTAACAAATCTGAATCCTGGTGAGACTCTGAGAGAAAAGGAGCCGTTTAAAAATACCCCATAGGAAAGAAACGGTCAGCAACATGGTTTCTCTGGAACTTCTAGAAAAGGTGTCATAAGCTTCTACAGGAGTGACTAAGAGTTGGGACAAAGACAAGCTTGTTCCAGACGTGCCCGTAACTCCAGGAGCAAACCTCATTTTTCCCTCCTAACTAACTCCAGAGCATTACATGACATTAACAAGTTTCCCAGGACAGGAACTTCTAGTTTATTACTTGCTCACATTGTCATCAGAAATTAATTTTGTCCCTGAAAGACAAATTGGCTGGTAGCTTATGAAGTTAAATGGAAGGAACAAGAGCGCATCTGCTCCTCTGTATTTTGTCTCCTTGGCGTCTTACATATAAATGAATCAGAGTGTTCAAACTTAAATTAAGATCTTTGGCTAGATAAACAGTTAAAACTGGTTCCCATAGCTACCTCTCACACATAGCTGTGATTGCATTATAATCCCCTAGTAATCAGCTCTAAATGAAAGAAAGATGATAAGGCGCTCTTTCAGTTTTCAGTACTGATTTTTATTAGCTCTCAATCAGTCCGGGACTGTTCTGTCTTTCATCACATTGTGGAAGTGTTTGTAGAATCATTAGAGTAATAAAGTGTAAATCTTACTGGGGTGCATTTTTCTTGAGGTGTTTTATATAACAAAAACTCTGAAGATTACACTGACTGGTACAGGAAAGATTTGTTTCTGCGACGGAAGTAAGAATGTAATGTATGCTGTGTTCATTTAGTATCGCCCACAGTCGATGCCCAATGAATTATCTGGCCTAGGTAAAGCAAATGTCACACAAAAACCTTCTGGACTTTGGCAGTCAAATATTATCTAAATATATATTTGCATATATTCAGTCATTTCCTAATTTGGCTGATTAGCCTTCTTAACCCTCTTTCTGTGGAAGGCTCTCAATCTACAAATGTATTATTCACAAAACCTCAAGTTTTGCTATTCCCAAGGTGATTTCTTTAGCAAACTGGTGTAATCCGGTAAAACATCTTGTCTTACCAACATTGAAATATTTATTGTGGAATAAATTTCAGTTTTTAAAAGAGTGCACTTGTTCCTGTTCTTGTGATATATTACAGAGACCCGTCTTCTCAGCTTTCTTTGGCCTGGGAATTTCATGACAAGTGGAACTAACGCCTCTCGGCTTCTCTGGAGTTTTTCTGGATTTTTCCAGGTACATCTAAGAGATGATCGCTTGGAAAGGAACTTGCAATGACTTTCCCCACATGTTGTAGGATTGTCACAGTAGGACTGTCGCCCCACGTGTGCAGTTAACAGAATGCTTAATGTTCACATTTCTCTCCTTTTTCATCAGGTTGATGACAGCCCGGATATGGGACAATGCAATTTACCTCTGAAAACGCTTGCTTGTAGAGCTGGGAGAATAGTTCAGTGATAGTGCATTTGCTTAGCATGCACAAGACTCTGGGTTCGATCCCCAGCACCGGGGTGGAAAAAAACAGCTAAAATGTGTGCTTGTTTTAAGCATTGGGTTTTGTGCTATGTTAGCCAAAACTGTCCCTATAGTTTAGTGACAGACATTTACATAATCTGTGGGATTAGAAACAATATAAGAAGCAGTATGACGTCTCTGTGAGAGTTGCCGGAAAAGGAATGGGTTTATACTTAATTTTAAGTTATGATTTTTTTTTTTTGGTTTTTGTTTTTCAAGTCTCAGGGTGGCCTCGAACTCATGGTGATCCTCCTACCTCTGCCTCCTGAGTGCTGGAATTAAAGGTGTGCCCCACTACGCCTGGCTTACATTATGATTTTTTAAAGAAAGGCTTTGCCCGAGTTAATTATTGCAGCTCCTACCCTCACTTGGTGATAATGTGCATCTTTGCAAGAAACAGTGTTTGTAGGATTCAGGTAGCCACTCAGCGGGTGGCATTATGAAGACATTCTCCTCAGTCATGTTTTGGTTTCTATCATTCTATATGAAAGTAGAATTTGGCTCGTTTCTATCATTCTGTGTGAAAGCAGAAGAACTTGAGCTCAGATAGAATTTTTAGAGAGCAAGAAGAAGAAATCACTTGATTAGGGAGGGTCAAGATGATTAAGGAAAATCTTGGTTTCTTCTCTTTTTTTTTAACCCCATGTCGTCCCCAGAGAGATATCAAATGTAACTTCCTACTTATATTTAAAAATGGAAAAGCCTAAATCCCAGCCCAGCTTCTCTTTTCTTGTTGTAAGGAAAGCAAATCAAGTGTTTTGCTGACGATGGGGCTGTGTGTATGTGTTTGCATGTTGGTACTTAAATGCAATATGTCTGGAAGATGCTCCTTTCACACTCCACGCACAAGAAAGAGTAAATTGTAGGTCCTGATTATCAACAGATAACAAGACATACTGTATATAAATAAATGCTCAGCATCAAAACCCATTATTGGATTAGCTATATAATCATGTCTCAGGCTGTAAGTCTCTGCTGACAAATGAACACTTTTCATTTGGCTCAAGGTCCTCATCAGCAACGGAACTAATTTTACATTCTCACCCATTAAGTGAATAAGATGTGGAAAAAGCTGTCTGCTTTTTGAAGTGTAAATTCACTGCTACAGGCTGTGCAGACCAAAGCGCTTTTGAAGCAGGCAAATGAGATCATCTCTAGGGACATGCGAACCTCACAAAGTTTGGGTCATTTCTGCTGAAGGAATGAGGTGTGTG